>OX463859.1:34305438-34557129 GCA_949825065.1 Odontocerum albicorne | reverse complement strand
TATTTTCGTACCTTCTTCTGCCAAGTAACACAACAACGACAACATGAATTTGTTTACAATAACTTTTTCCACTTATTAAATAAATAAGCAAAATAATATTAACGAAGTTATGTTTTTCCATAATATTATATTCTAAATCGATCTAAGCCAATAAGGCGAGGTAATGAGAGAGCTTTTACCGTCACTAGCCCTGTGGCGTGTGGCATGTGGCGTGGTATGGTCTGCCTCTTAGCGTTAGATACTTGTATATGGGTGGCATTACGTGTATGCAGCTTAAAAAAACACTTGAAGACATTTTATGAGGAATGTTATCGAAATGTATGATTATATATGAACACTACATGCGTACACTACATACATAATATACACTACACACATACATTACATACATACACTACACACATACACTACAATACGACTAAATTCGAATATGTTTCTCTCACATATCCAAACCTCTACAAAGGTTTCTTTGTACTCGTAAGTCGTGTTTCCTTGGTCAGTTTTCTGCGGCTTTTTTTACCAAACATGTTTTTTTTAACATATGCAGATGCGGTATAGCGCCTTACGTAATAATCGCAGCCACTACCTTTCCTATCCTCACACTCAACTTATAAACATATGTATATTTATTTTATAATATTTTTAATCTCTCAATAATAGTCGGTTCGAATCCTGAGTTAGAGCACCTTTTAGGTGAGATTTATCTCTTGACAATGATTTATACAGTCCTTTTATTATTATTATTCGAGTCCCGAGTAAGAAGAGTTCACTTGAGGAGAGTTTGCTCTCTAAGCGGCACTGTATAAATTGTCATTTGATTATTATAACAAAGTTTTTATTTCTTAAATAAACAAAATAATGTGACATTTTTTTGTTTATTTAAGAATTAAGTAAGTTTATAAAAACAACGTTTCACATTAATACTAACAAATTATTGTATTAGCAATTTTGTGTGTAAATCGTATTAAAATATTCAAAGCAATGAAATATGACGTCTTTTTAAAAAGAAAAAGATAAGATAGTCTTTGTAAATGGCAGTAAAATGGTTGTAAAAACGACCGAATAACATTGAATACGTTCAAGAAACAACGGAAAATGTCTTTTTAAGAGCGTTCAATTATCTGTTATTAATGTAATCCCTCGACCATTTTGCAAAATAATTTACTATTTAAGTTAAATACAGTAATACCTCGTTTAAAGATAGAGACACGTCCCTTAAAATTGCTACGGAAACAGAATTACAGTTAAAGAAGATCAAATAACGAGACACGTCAAATATATAGAGATAGGTTATTTAATTATGTTTTTCAATTAAATACTTTTTTTTTGACTAAATGCAATTTAAAAGTAAAGTTAACGCAAACGTATTTTCTTTATTGTATAAAAAATGGAATATTAGTGACTTACACTTGTAGAAGAAGTGACATTTCAAGTTTTAGATAAAAACGAATCAATCATCGATTGCTTTACTTTTTTCACGTTACATCTCAGTGTGACAGGTTACATTATTTAAAAACATTTTTATTTTTTGCACAGCATTACGCAAAATCGTATAAGATTTAAGCTGATGAAACTGTTGATATTTAAGGTTGTGGCTTCTCCATATAAATATAAAAATCAGCATCTTTTCATTTCAAATTGTCTTCAGCCAATTCGTATAGTTCTTATTTGTGAGATCATTTTTGTTGTCATCCAATAACGTCTGAATATTTTCAGTGTCAACTTTATTTGTGCGTCATGTCAACAAGTTTGTTTTTGTTTATAACTTTATAGCGAGGCATTGTTTAGAGAGGTTACTTAAAGCGAAGTATTACTGTATCGGGTTGAAGCGTTTTATAATACCGAGAGTGTGAGCGTCGTGCGATTAAAATCGCGAATTCCCAGCCAGCTTTTATGCTTACGAAATTTATCATCTGCGAGAATTAATAAAATGTCTACAATATGGAGATCGTAATTTATGTAAAATTGAAAATGTCAAAAAAAGGGTGGTGTTTTGAGAAGAAAGGGGAGCAAATGGGGATATTTTCCTCTCACCGACACATTTTCTATGGGAAAATTCACCGCTGACACCTTCTGAGACGGTGGATTTTAACAGGTGAGTCGGGGACCGAATGCGGTCTGACGAAAAGTTTAACAGGTGAGTCGGGGACCGAATGCGGTCTGACAAAAAGTTTAACAGGTGTGTCGGAGACCGAATGCGGTCTGACAAATAGTTTAACAGGTGAGTCGGGGGCCGAATGCGGTCTGACAAAAAGTTTAACAGGTGAGTCGGGGACCGAATGCGGTCTGACAAAAAGTTTAATACACATGCCATCAAGCCGTTTTCCTGTCGGGCGATGCAGAAAGGAAACTGCTTTCATATTTTCATATCTCGAGACACACATATTTCGCCTCTTCTACAACTCCCACGTTTTTAAATATCATATATTTTCCGTGATCCTTGTCACGTTTCCCGATCACACTCTTGATTAGTGTTGCTAGTGTATATTAAGATTTACATACCTCAACATCTCAGAGTGCTCTTCTTTATCTAAATTTATAATATGTATCGCAGCCTTAATTTCACATTAATCTACAATCACTTAATTCCGTGTTCTGTTATACATTGTCACCCAACAATTCCGTGTTCTGTTATACAATACATTCCAATAATTCCGTGTTCTGGTATACAGTACATGGTCACCCAATAATTCCGTGTTCTGTTATACTCGTACATTGTCACCCAATATTTTATTTTTAATACATGCATTTCTAAGGCAATCGCGCCTTTTGTTCATAAGTAAAAAAATATTAACCATACAACTGAGGATTGGCGACCTTCATAGCCATATCGGCAAGACACCAGCCAAGGGTTTTGTTTTCGAGCCTAGGGTTCTGGGTTCGATTTCCGTTTGAACCCAGATTTAAAAAAAAAGATTCAGCATTGTTTTCATTTTAGGCCCCTGTAACATCTATCTGATTGGTTGACAGAAATTGCCACACAGTAATAATTAACCAGATTGTACTGTATACAGTAAAAATGTGATACAATATAAAACAATAATATCAGAAAACGACCCCATAATGAACGAACGTGTCGTGATGGTATGAATGAAAATACAAATTGCAATAAAAAAAGTCACCATTTGTCAGTCGTTGTCGCTTGACAACGATTGATAAATCACAACGGAACATGTGTATGAATGACAGAAACGACGCTCTACAAAGCCGAAGTTAGCCGATTATGGCCGACAGTGTCTTTCTTAAGCCCGATGTGTATTACTAACCGCCGGGTACTGTTTTCATTTTCATTCCACGCTAAAAAATATTTTTTTTTATTTATGAGTTTATAGTCATTGTTTATTTTATAAACTTAATTTAACGCATATTTATTGTCATGTGAACACCTTTTCTAACCGACCAGACTAAAGTTTTGCAAATACATAGCAATGAGAGACACAGTTATTTCCAAAAATAAAAATTTGAACGCAGAGCAGAGGTAGGCAGGAACGATAGAGCATTTAACTTTCCTATCAATAAATACTTCCTCCGCGTCTTCTTAATCCACATATCTTCTCATACAGATTATTCTATTTTTCATACTTCCTACCTTTCCTGTCGGTCGTCTTTTACCACGACTTCATATATGCTGGCATTTTTTTTTTCGCCACTTATCTGCATGATGAAAAAAAAAATAGCACAAACCTAATTCATTAAAAAAATATACAAACCATCCCTGTCAGAGTATCTCTCAACACACATACTTCGCTTCTTTTATATCCATAAACCTTGTCAAACCATCCCTGTCAGAGTATCTCTCCACACACATACTTCGCTTCTTTTATATCCATAAACCTTGTCAAACCATCCCTGTCAGAGTATCTCTCCACACACATACTTCGCTTCTTTTATATCCATAAACCTTGTCAAACCATCCCTGTCAGAGTATCTCTCCACACACATACTTCGCTTCTTTTATATCCATAAACCTTGTCAAACCATCCCTGTCAGAGTATCTCTCCACACACATACTTCGCTTCTTTTATATCCATAAACCTTGTCAAACCATCCCTGTCAGAGTATCTCTCCACACACATACTTCGCTTCTTTTATATCCATAAACCTTGTCAAACCATCCCTGTCAGAGTATCTCTCCACACACATACTTCGCTTCTTTTATATCCATAAACCTTGTCAAACCATCCCTGTCAGAGTATCTCTCCACACACATACTTCGCTTCTTTTATATCCATAAACCTTGTCAAACCATCCCTGTCAGAGTATCTCTCTACACACATACTTCGCTTCTTTTATATCCATAAACCTTGTCAAACCATCCCTGTCAGAGTATCTCTCCACACACATACTTCGCTTCTTTTATATCCATAAACCTTGTCAAACGAATCTTGCGATTTCTCGGAGTTTCTACATTTCCTTCATCAAAATATACTTCACTTGGTCCAACCACATATTTGCACTATATTTTTTTTTAGCTTTTCTTTCTTCATTCATTTGTTCCACATGCCCAAACCAACTTGGACTGGTCTTCCTAATCTCACTCAACACATCAGCCTTAACTTCACATTCACTTCTAATCAATATAACATTTGTTCCACATGCCCAAACTAACTTGGACTGGTCTTCCTAATCTCACTCAACACATCAGCCTTAACTTCACATTCACTTCTAATCAATATAACATACATAACATCAGTCGTGCATAATCATCCAGTGTCAGTACATGTATTTGTACCGAATTTATTCAGCTCTAATCACTCTTTTTCAACGTCTGCGTTTCACTCCCATACATCATAGGTGGCATTAAAATACTGTTGTAAACTGTCTTAACATAACATGTCTGCAGATTTTGAGTCCGGATCGAGTATATTGGAGTATTTTTAAATTTATTTTTTTATTTATTATTACACATGACAAGAAATATACCTAATTTGCGAAAAAACAACAGGTAATTTGATAAGGGCATTCATTATTTTAATGGATCTAGATTTGTCGCCTTTCATTCGTCGTATCCCCACTAAACTAGGCTTTTGCCTGTATCTCACTGAGGATATTTAGCATGAAAAAATAAATCGATACTTCTTTCCGATTTTTGATTACACAAAAACAAAACCCCGTTACACGTTCTCATCAACCTGACAAACAGTGACACTCAATTACAACTGGAAACATCATGAGGAATCAAACTCTTCACACATCATCACTCCAGAAAGACCAAACTTGTTCATCCCATAATATACCGCACACAATCATAAGAATAAACACAAAAAGAAAATTAAACCAAAAATAAACCCAAAATGAAACAAAAAAAAGGTTTATCTCATAATATAATATACCGCACACAATCATAAGAATAAAAATTAACACAAAAATATACAGAAACACAAATACAAAACAACAAAAATCAAAACAACAAGAAGAAATCCACACTCAAGAGCCCACACAGATCTTTTCTACACGTCATTCATCCTGTCGCAATAACAACCACGCTCCAATCGACTGTCTAAATGGTTTTCCTCCCTTTATCTTTATTGAGTTCGGCACGCCATTGTACGTCATGGGAGAAAAAGTCAATGCGGTACTAAAGTATACATATTACAATATATACTTTAGTACCGCATTGACTTTTTACGTATCGCAACACATCGTTCGATATATCTCTTAACTCTTCTATCATCTGAGTAAACACTACCTAAATATAATAATTTTTCAACTTGCTAAAAAAAAATTAAATGTCAGCGAAGACTGAGACAGGACGAGAAAAATGGGAAAAGAAAAAAATATTATCTATGGAGAAACATATTTTGTCATTTAAAAGAGAAGAAATATTTATAATGTTACTGCTTGAAGGCAGCCTAGGAGTGTGAAAAATTACGGCAGGTGGTACGAGTAACTGCTCTAAGAAATCATAAAATAAGCCTTGTAACATTGTAATATGCTAACCGAGTTGGCGTGAAATAAGGTAAATCGATTCCGCTAATTCCACCGTTTCAGGAGCTTTTCGAAGGTGTTCATGTTATTTGTGTGGCGCGAACCGTTTTTCTTAGCATCACTCACAGCAATAATGACAGGTTGACATTATCGATGAGTTTGAAAATATTATTAAATAATTATATATTTTTTAAATTTTGAGTACAATTACGGTATTTATTTATATTCACACGCACTCAATATTCGAATTTGAGTTCAACTCAATAACCTTTTTTAATGGTCGATAAAATACTGTACATTTTAATGGTTGATAAAATACTGTACATTTTAATGGTTGATAAAATAATGTAAATTTTAATGGTTGATAAAATACTGTACATTTTAATGGTTGATAAAATAATGTAAATTTTAATGGTTGATAAAATACTGTACATTTTAATGGTTGATAAAATAATGTAAATTTTAATGGTTGATAAAATACTGTACATTTTAATGGTCGATAAAAGGCTGTACATTTAATGGTCGATAAAAGACAGTTCATTTAAATGGTCGATAAAAGGCTGTACATTTTAATGGTTGATAAAAGACTTAACATTTTAATGGTCGATATAGACTGTGAATTTTAATGGTCGATAAAAGTCTGTACATTTTAATGGTCGATAAAAGACTGTACCTTTTAATGGTCGATAAAAGATTGTACATTTTAATTGGCGATAAAATACTGTACCTTTTAATGGTCGATAAAAGATTGTACATTTGAATTGGCAATAAAAGACTGGACATTTTAATGGTTGAAAAAAGTCTGTACATTTTAATGGTTGATAAAAGACTGTACATTTTAATAGTCGATTAAAGACTGTACATTTTAATGGTTGATAAAAGAGTGTTCATTTTAATGGTCGATAAAATACCACATTTTAATGATCGATAAAAGACTGTGCATTTTAATGGTCGATAAAAGACTGCACATTTCAATTGTCGATAAAAGACCACATTTTAAAAGAAAAAAAAATATTCAGAGCATATTTCAAGTAAAACTGTTCTTTATTTACAAAAAAGGCCAACCTTACACACATTTTTTTTATTTATTTATTATTACACATGACAAGAAATATACACAATTTGAGAAAAAACAACAGGTAATTTGATTGCGGTTGTCAAATATTAGGTCCCCACATACGAAACCGGCGTTTTGCCGTACTGGCAACTTTGATCTCAAATATCTTCTCTTTGGTTAGGAATTTCAAATTCAAATTTATACAGCTATTTACTCAAGTATTTGTGTTTCGAAAATTATAATTCATTTGTTTTTTCCTCAATTGTTTTTTTTCTTTGCGTCACTCAGTTTACAAAATGGAAAACTTGAAATATCGCGTTATTTACGAGTACGAGTTCCACCGTGGCACCAGTGCTGCAGAAACGGCTCGAAGAATTAATGATGTGTATGGCGACGGTGCCGCAAAAGAAAACACAGTGCGTTTTTAGTTCCAACGTTTTCGTTCTGGAAATTTCGACCTGCAGAACAAGCCCCGTGGAGAAAGTTGATAATGAAGAATTGAAGGCTATTGTGGAAGCGGATCCATCGCAAACCACGTCCGAGTTAGCTGCAGGCTGCGGTGTTAGTGATAAAACCGTTTTAATCCACTTGAAGCAAATTGGGAAGGTGAAAAAGCTTGAAAGGTGGGTACCTCACGAATTGAGTGAAGCAAATCAACAAACGCGCGTTGACTGCTGCGTTGCATTACTCAACCGGCACAATAATGAAGGGATTTTGAATCGAATCATTACCTGTGATGAAAAGTGGATCCTGTATGATAATCGGAAGCGCTCATCGCAATGGCTGAACCCTGCCGAACCAGCCAAACCATGCCCCAAGCGAAAATTGACTCGGAAAAAGTTACTTGTGAGCGTTTGGTGGACTAGTGCTGGTGTCGTTCACTACAGCTTTCTTAAATCTGGCCAGACGATTACGGCAGATGTCTTTTGTCAGCAACTGCAAACCATGATGGAAAAGCTAGCTGCTAAACAACCGAGGCTGGTTAATCGCTCTAGGCCACTGCTGCTTCATGATAACGCTAGACCACACACTGCACAACAGACGTCTACCAAATTAGAAGAGCTTCAATTGGAATGTCTAAGACATCCACCGTACTCTCCGGACCTTGCCCCAACAGATTACTATTTTTTTCGAAATTTGGATAACTTCTTGCAAGGGAAAAAATTCAACTCCGATGGGGCAGTCCAAACCGACTTCAAAGATTTTATTGATTCCCGTCCGAATGGTTTTTTTAGTAAAGGGATCGATGAACTACCTATGAGATGGCAAAAGTGCATAGATAGCAATGGTACATACTTTGATTAAATAAATATATTATATTAAAAAAAAATCAACTTTATGTTCCTCCCAAACAAAACGCCAATTTCACATGTAAGGACCCAATATAACACTAAGTATTTACCTTATTCCCCGCTTCATTTCTTTAAATAATTGGCAAGAGACACACGGTAAGGAATATAAAAAAAACACTTCATGTTTCACACTTGAAAATGTCTCAAAAAAGAAAATAGTAGTAAATCATTTTTATATTTTTTGTACGTGTAATAACGATCAGACGTCGAAAAATAAAAACATCTTATGATACAAAGTGTAAAAAGGATAAACTTTAGTGGTAATAATATTAATTTCCTTATTTACTGAATACAACTTCGTTACTTTTCATTTTAACCGACGAAACTTTATGTTCCGTTTACTTTGTGAATTCTAGGAAAGTCAACTGTTCAAATAAAAACAATAAAACATAAAACTACTTAATTTAAAAGTTTTTTGCCAAAGCCAAAGTAAACATTTTGAAGAAAACTCCTTGAATTTTATTTTCAACTATGTAATAAATAATTTTTTTATCTGTTTATGCTTTTTAGTGTTTTATATTTAACTCATTTATTTTATTTATTTTTATTTTTATTCAACGGTAAGATTCTTCCTTACAAATTAAAAAAAAATTGTAAATATTTCACACACAGAATATTCTCATGCGCAAAATTTACAAAATGATTATCTCAAAATAAAATGAAAAAAATAACAGTTTAACGAAACCAAATAAAAAAAACATCAACAAAACAAAACAATTAAAATAATACAAGAGTAAGTACATGAATCAAAATGATAACAAAACTTTTTCATTTTACATAGTTGATCACACGATACGGAACTGTGTCGAGTCAACTGCCCACACCTCACCACACCAATTTGACATTAATCCAAAAGGAAATGTACGAGACAGTGTAAATTTTATTCAACGAGAAACCATCATTTTTGATATTCCAGCTTCTCAAATCTGAAGCTTTTACGTGATTTTTGTTTATATTTATATTCCGAGTTCTAAATACTAACTTCTAACCTTAAAATGTCGTGATTTATATTCAGAGTTGGACCTCAAGTAAGATAATCAAAGATTAAGAATAAGGTTATTAAACTACACTTCCTTATCCAAGAATGTTTGAAAATTTTATATTAAATTTAACTTCAAGTATTTTTTTCTCTGTAAATAAAATAAGTATTTAAAGTTAAAGTCGGACTATGAATTTGGTCTGAAAGAGAAGGGTAGAAAGAGAATCTAGCACAGTAATTAATTAATCTAGTCCGTAACTAAATAATATCCATCCTTTTATTTTCTCCTAATATACATATTTAAAAATGATTGTGCACAATGGTGGGATAGTGTCAACCTTAATCTATGGAAGCAAAGCCTTGCCACTGAATGGGAGTGATATGCTCAGATTAAATGTGTGTCTCGCGTAGAATATGCAATGTTAGGGAAATGTTGCTAAAAAGTAATGGTGATGGAAAAGTGTGAAAGGAAAAATATATTCGACATTTGGGTCAGTAATGGAAGATTGAAGAAAGATGAGGAATTCTGCTATTTGAGTAGTTTTTTCTCAGATGCTTAAATAGTTTAGAGGGATAAGCGATAGAAAACAAAGTCAATGGGGCACTAAAACGCATGCACGGATATACTCGAACCGGTTTCAAAATCTGCTAAGATAATTGTTCAAAATAGTATTTGGTGGCAAATTTGATGTATAGGAGTGCACGTGGAAAATGGAAAAGGAATAAGATAAGCCGAATAAATGCTATAGAAATGCGTGCAATGAAAAAAATATACTGAGTGGCCATGTATGACAGAAAACGGCATGAAAATAAGGGGGATGAACTTAAAGCTTACGTGTTAAGTAAGATGAAGAATACGTCGAGAGGGTTTGGATCTGTGGAACGAATGAATGGAGAAATATTAACGAAACAGAGAAATCTGAGTGAAAGGCGCGTAAGACAAAAGCCAAGGATTGTATTGTTAGATCTAGTGAATGATATTCTGAAAGAAAGGAACGTAGAAAGTCAGATAAATCGGTCAAGTTGTGTGAGAAGGTGTATGAATGTAGAAGAGGCTATGGATATGTATCAAGATAGGACAGTTTGGTGTTCTGTATACTCTGCCTACCTGGACAGGGAAACGGCGGAATTGTATATATGTTAATTAATACTGTACGTTTCTAAGAGCTACAACTTTTTTCTTTTCGAGTAATTAATGAATTGCAAAATAAAATACGTAGTAATATTATAATACTTAAATTCTTATTTAGAAGCTTCGTTTCCCATATTTATGTACCAATTGTATCATACAAGTTTTGTTTCTATAATTATACAAATTAATTATATGTTTTTCACTGTAACGTAAGTATACTTTGCTAAATTTTGCTAATATTTTATAATATACGTTTATGTAAAATGTTAATAAAATATCACATTTTAATAATATAAAATTATTCAAAGGAATAACTTTGTCATTCGAAAAGTTAATATTGCTGTTAAGTGAATATTACATAGACTATTCTTCGTATGTTTTTGATCATGTATATTTTACTTTATATTTCATCAAAATATATTCGTATTTTCCAAGATTTTTAAACTGAATTAATGAACTATTATTTCATCTTAAGCTTTATCGTATACTATATTCGCTGAATAAACTATCCAAGTATTTGTGTAAACCATTCTTTAAAATATGTTTCTAACTTTAGTTATTCAAAATGTCAAGAAAAATCGAAGATTTTTCGCATTTTACCATTTTGAAAATGCCCATTTAGTATGACATTTAATTTGATAATGAATTACCTTATTTTTAATGCGTATGAACTTGAAGTATGAATGATAACAAATTTATTTGGTTTTGTAAAAAAGTTCAAAAGGTATGTTTAGTTTCAAAATTAAACGACCTTTTTTTCAAATAGGCAATTCACACAAACTAAGATGATTTGTGCCACAAAATTAAAGGCATTATGTGCAATTATATGATCACTATAATAAAATGACAATTCTATGTAATTCAAAATTTCAACTGATTAAGCTTCAAAATTTTCACAATCGATTTATAAGTGGAAAAGTTCTACGAAGAAAGAAGAAACGCAACATTCATTGGACGCGGTAAAGATATATAGCTTTTAGAAAATCTATTTTATCTCGCAAAAGACAAGCGAAAAATCTATGCTTTATAGTTTCATTATCCAGACCACACTCGTAACCGAGAAATAAATGACCTTATTTATATAGCAAACACCTACTTAACAATTAGCAACTTGTTCCATTTTGACATCACGTGTCTCAAAATTGGAATACTAACGTTACGCAATAGCTTCTGCAAATGTTTTATTTCAGTTTCACTTGACGGTCACGGTATGTTTTGTTTCATTTTCAGCTTCGCGGTATAAGGCAAATTATACTTTAAGATTCATAGAATTGTAAGATAAATCATTTGTACTTATTTCAGTAGTTTTTAGTATTTCAATTAGTAGTAGGACCGGACGTCGTAACTTATTGTCGCATGTGTTGTAAATACGAGTACTAGTGAACTTGAAGAGGCAACGACAGTTGCTTAGGTTTAATGTAGGCAAATGTTATAACTAGATGGACTTAATGTTATAACTAGATGGACACTAATCCTCCGGATAAAAATCAAAGTTTATAATCAACATTTTACGAATTCAAAGGCCAACAGTGTTTTCCGATTCATTTGTTGGTTTGACTTAGCGGTTTAAGGAGACGTTTTTTTTTTTAAATGTAATTAAAGATTGTTTATATGGGGAGGTTAAGGGAGCAGACTCTCCCCATGGCACTCTTACTTGAGAATCAAACTTGATGTTATTTAAATATTAAAAATTAACTGAGTCTAAAAATATATAGCTTGTATAAGATTGGACGTTTACAGCATCTGTATATTTTTAAGAAAACCTATTTGGTAGAAAACTGAAGAAATTTGCTACAGGAGAATGAACTACAAAGAAACCTTTGTAGATCTCTGATACGTGATAGTCACACATTTGGATTTAGATGGAATTTAATGTATATATTTAGTATCAAAATACAATAAAAAAATTAAGATTTGGCCAAAAAAAGTTGTCTCCAAGTGCTACCCAAAGCTGTTTACGCCATCCATATAGCAAATACTTAGAGCATACCATATTACGTCATGGGGCCATCGACAGCAAAAGCCCTGTCATTATATACAAATATTCCCAAGTAATTTATTTTATTTTTCGTACCCCATTATTTCTCAAAACAAGAAATACGCTAAGAAACACCTCCATAGTCTTTAAGTACAGTGGTCTACTGAAAATTTCAGATATCCTGATGAAGTATTATTCTATACACTAAGAGGATGAATTTTCAATAACGTTTGCCAGTGACTTTTAAAAACTGCATATTGCTTTATTATATCAATTCCCTTCATCTTATAATTCTGCCTAAAACCTCCTACCTAATTAGCAACGACATTGATGGCCTAGACAGTAAGACGTTTAGCTCCCTGCCCGAAAGTTGCAGGTTCAATTAGTCCAGTCCCAGGTCTCTTATTGTTGTTTTAATTTTGGTTGTTTTTGTATTTGTGTTTCTGTGTGTTTTTCTTTTTTTTCTTCTTTTTTTTTGTTTTGAATTTGTTTTTGTTTTTATTCTTATGATTGTGTGCAGTATATTGTGGGATGAATATTTTTGGTCTTTCTGGAGCGATAATGTGTGAGGAGTTGAGTTTCGCAAAATGTTTCCAGTTGTAGTTAAGTGTCACTGTTTGTCAGGTTGATGAGAGCGTGCAACGGGGTTTTTTGTGTTATCAAAAATCGGAAAGAAGTATCGATTTATTTTTTCATGCTAAATATCCTCAGTGAGATACAGGCAAAAGCCTAGTTTACTGGGGATACGACAAATGAAAGGCAACAAACTCAGATCCATTAAAATTATATGTCCAAATCAAATTACCTGTTGTTTTTTCTCAAATTGTGTATATTTCTTGTCATGTGTAATAATAAAAAAAAAAAAATAAAAAAAAAAAAAAATCCCGTTGCAGCCCAGACAATTAAAAAAAAAAAGATTTGTTTGATTTTCACATCTTTCTGGTTGGCCGGAAGAGATTTTTCTCATGACAATAAGACCGCCATGTTCTACTGATTACAACAAAAGTGTAATAAAATACTTCATGTGACCATACAACTGTATAAACCTTGTTTTTACTGATTAAGTTGTTATGAAACTATATAACGATTTATATCGTTATTTCTTTGTTTGACAAGCTACGCTTTGTTCTTAAATTTAGTCTGAATATGAAACAAAACGAACAAAGAAATATAATAAACAATCTGCTTGAATGGTAAAGTTCTTCTCAAGCCTGACCTCTGACGCGTCTTCCTGCCACATCGTCCTTCCCGGGACAAACTTGAATTCGTCCTCAGCTCGGAGCTTTACTTCTCAACAGCAAGGACAATGGAGAGGAAGCTTTCTCCAAATATAAGTCGATGGAATACAACCGTGCTTCTTTTATATTAAAGATCCTCTCACACAAATTCATATTATTTTCTTAATTGTCTCCAATTGGACTCGACTTGGAATTGTTTCCATGGAAAACTTCGCTTTGTGCCGAAGAAAGGTTTTGTCTCCGTTTGATAGAAAGTTACTAAGTGTGTCTCGAAAATTTTGTATTCAACAAGTTTCATTCACTGAAATTAATTTGAAAACATTTTTTTCGTATTAGTAAAGTTTCCGTTTTTAAGTTAATTTCTAAAAAACAAGCTTAAAATCTAAACTTCTGATGATAAGAACGGCGTCTTTTTAATCAAAATTAGAAATTGTACACAAAACTTATTTGAAGTTTTCTGTTAAATTTATTTTACATAAATGTATTATTGTATTTTAGTACACCGGTTGTATACAGTACATTACATTATATAGCAATCTCTGCTAACCAACCAGAAAGATGTTCAACATACCTTAAGTGAAAACCAAACAAAAACCCTTTTTAAAATAACTTAAAAATCGAACCCGCAACTTAATTGCATCAATCCCCGCAACTTGTGTTCTTACTTTCTCTCTCAAACATGTCTTTCAATAGAATGAACTTAATTTGTTACGAGAGTAATGATTAAGTCCAAGTTAAGTGGTGTCGTGTTCCATCGGAATTGTGTATGGTCTATGGACCAAAATAAAAAAAATAAAAGGGATTTTTCGCATTACATATTTATAGATTTCTTTAAATTGATATGACTTACCTCCGTGACATTAATTGATATGTTTCCTGTCTTCTAAAGCGTGGGTTACGGGCTCAATTGTCGTTGAAAACCAAGGTGAGTTAACAAAGATTCCAGTCTGCTTTTTTTCCTTACGGTATATGTACATATCATACGTTTAGTTGCTTGTAAAATATTATCGCTTTGCGTCCACCAAATTGTAATTATTTTATTTATTTACACGTGACAAACAATTTGTAACTAAATAATGTTTTCAGTAAGATATAGACTATAGCCTAGTTTACTGGGGACACGACAAATTAAAGACAACAAACCAAGATCCTTTAAAATTGCGAGTCCACATTAAACTTACCGTTATTCTTTCACAAATAATGTTTTTATAAGTTTTTTTGTCCTATACAAATAAATAAAAAAATAGTTTATGAAAAAACAAAAGGTAATTAAAAGTGGGCACACAATTTATATGGATTCGAGTTTCTTGTCTTTTATTTGTCGTGTCAACTAAGTCAACTAAGATTTTGCTCGTATCTTACGGAGGACAGATAACATGGAAAAAATAGTACAATAAAATAAAAATATCAAACAATACAATTTAAACCCGGTATCTAATGTTTCTAAATGTATTGTTTTGAATAACACTTTTAACGTACACTTCTGTAGTCTTATTTCTTTGCATTGTCCTCGCGACAAACAGAGATTACTCTTTCGTAGAAATGTTTCGTAAGAGATTTCCTAAATAAGTCTTTTATTTAAAATATTATTTTAAGAGTAATTATTTAAATAATTATAAAGTTGTGGATAGATTTGTTCTTCAAAATATCTAAGCACGAAGAAGAGAAAAAAAATTGTTGATAAAAAATTCCTTCATTTATGGCGTTTGGAACATAATCATTATTTGTTTTCATTCTAAGTATTTAAAAAAACTAAACCATTTAAAGCGATTTTGGTAAAACGTTTATCTTCCACGATAAGAATAGAGATTGTATTTCTCTAACATCTTTCGAAAGAATAAGAATCTGCAAATTGATAATAAATTAACAGGTTTAAATATCCCTCGTATGGTATTTCTTCGTATTTTTTTAAGAATGTCTTTCTCATAAATATTCTGATGGTAAAAGTTCAAATCTAAAGTTGGATGTGGTATTATCACAAATCGAAAGATCTACAAAGATTTCTCATAATTAATTTCTCGGTAACTGTTTTTCAGTTTTCTTAGCAAATATGTTTTCCTAACATACGAGTATGTGTATGCAAATGCGGTGAAATATTACACCGCCTACGTATCATTACACTTAATAAAGTTAATCAATCATTTTGAACGATATTTATTTCTCAATAATACTGGGCTGGAATCCCGAGAAAGAGCGCCATTGAGGAGGCTGTACTATCTAAACGCGTTTTATAAAATATATTTGTATTATTATTCTTTGTGATGTGGAAGTCAAACTGTAAAGTGAAATTATATTGTTGTTTATATTTTTGATCATATTGTTGTTTATATGTTTATATTGTTGTTTTAAGCATACCTATAAATGGAACAAAGTCCTATTTATAAAAAAACATATCATATGAAATAACCAACAATATTCCAAGTCACATAAAGCCAGCTTTTTACACTAACTTTAATCTCCGGAAGCTCTTATTTAATGGGAAAAGTAAAAATGGAATACTTAGCAACAGTGGTGTGTATAAACTTTTATGTGCTGACTGTGATAATTTCTATATAGGAAAGACAGGAAGATCTTTTGAAAAGAGATTTCGTGAACACAAATCCGCCTTAACAAATCCTCTAATTTATTCTGAAATGGCTAATCATTGTCACCGTGAGAATCATACTTTTTCTATCGATGATGCCAAATTCTTACATATTAGTGGTAACGGAAATAAATTGGACAGATTAGAGGCCCTAGAAATTTCTAAGTCAGTATACCGATCGGAACATCTGTTGAACAGTTATTTCCCCAAAATCTCTCCGCTCTTGGCCGAAATTGTCCCGTGCCTTCCTCACCCCCCAGCCCCCAACCGTTGAAGCGTGTATATCGGTACCAGTTCAAACAGCATTTAGTCTTGTTTGCGCTCCCCTGAAGATGTGGTGAAAGCCTTGAAACCGGTAGGGTTATACCGTCACAAAAAAAGTGGAATAAACAGTGTTTGTTAAAAATAAATTACAATGAAATCATATTATAAAAGTAACATAGGGGCAGAAGGACGACGTACAAGAGATAAAGTCCCAATGCATAAGATTTACCGAGTGATACACACAATAAAACTACCCTTAACCACTGCTCTTCGAACCGCGGAACGCAGGGATGGACACAAAGGAGTCGCCAAGCGCTATCATGATAGTTGCGATGCTAAGTCATAAACTGACGATGATGTATTTTTATTTGTAGTTGATTGAAAGCTCATTAAAAGCTCTGAAATTTAAAAGGTTTGCGCTGTTCCATAGGATAAAATTAACAAATTATAATTGATTTAAATTTTAAAGGTAACTTACAGCAGATACTCAGAGAACAAAAAAATTAGGTTCTAAAAGTTATCTGAATAATTGTATTCATTTGGGAATAAACTTGTAAACAGGAAATGAGTTAAATGATGAAGTATTTTTATTAATTTCAGGCCTCAAGGTTTTTAATATAACATCAAAAATACTCGATTTTAAAGCAAAAATATTACACGGTTATTTGCTAGACATAATGAAGATTCCTGGTTTTAATCGATAATTCATTAAGAAAAGTTTCCCCTTATCCGGGAATATGGAATAAGCGAAACACATCCGTTGTCAGGGATGGGCAATGGGCGCAGCATCCCGGGGAGGAAGTACGAGTATATCTCGTCAGTTAGGAAATTATATTCGTTACGTAAGTGTTTTTTACATCCGATAAATCCATCGGAGAATCTGCTTTGCGGTCAATTTATTATATTTTGCGACGAATACTCCATGTAAAGGTGCGTTCACTCCGTAATGTTACTCGCCCTTGCTTTATTTGTTTCCAAACTGATCCAAATGATTTTTTTCTTTAATCATATTGATGCATTTCTTTGTAACATCTTGTATTATATGTATTGATAAAACTAGTTGGGTTTAAAAAAAATTCAAGTGGATTAAACAGTGATTTCATTTTGAGTTATTTTTGAAAAAATAATATAAACTTCTGATATATTACATTTATGAACTAATGACAAAATATACACTCCAGATATTTTACATTTATAAACTAATGACGAAATATAAACTTCAGATATAGTATGTTACATTTATGAACTAATAACAAACACAAAAGAGTTTCTTACCAATATGACTTAACATAACTTAAACCTCTGTTGAAAGTAAATGTGTCAATCACTCACCTGAAACAAATAAACAAAAATATTATTCCTAGATAAAGAAATTGAAAATAAGTTCAAAAATCTAAAATTTTAGTATTAGGTTCTTACCTTAACAGCTGTTATTACTCTTTCAATTTTTTTCATTTTACACCTTCGTTTCATATAGAACAACCTGTCGAGTTTATTATAATGAAAAGAGGATTATGTCAATATACTAAAGGGTCTTTCAAATTGAGCGATTTTTTAAATTTTAGATAAAACACAAATGGCGTTGCAAACTTGCTTGGGTCTTGTGACATTTGAGAAGTGTAATGTATGAAATTTATAAAAATGGAGTCGTATACGATACAACAACGCGTTCAAATTGTTGAATTATTTTATGTATTGTTATCTCCGGAAACGTGATGTCAACTGGCCACCAAGATCATGTGATCTGACACCGTTGGACTTTTTTCTCTGGGGTTACGTAAAAAGTCAGGTCAATAAAAATGACCCCCGATCAATTCCTGAGCTGAAGGATGAAATTATTCGCATTTTTGGTGAGTTAGAACCGCAATTGTGTTGACAAAAGAGTAGACATGCAGCTGCAAGAGGTGGACATTTGGCGGATGTTTGTTTTGTGTTTAAATATCATACATTATACTTTATTGATCAATAAAAAGTTTTTTGAAATCAAAGCAAATTGTGTGTTTTATTCAAGAATTAAAAATATCGCTCAATTTGAAAGACCCTTTATTACAAATTTTTATTTGCGCGATACCTCCAGATACCTCGTAGTTAATAAAATGTATGTTATCCAACTCGGGAGTTGCTGACTCGATAACCGTTGGCAACCAATTAAAAAAAAGGGTTCCAACTTAATTTTCACTAAAGACCTCTTTATTTTTTTTCTGGGGTGCTGTAAGAGATTGCTACATGACTATAAATCTTGGTTGTACGAGTACAATACACAGCGAAGAAAAATCGAAATTATTTTATACTTTATATTTTGTTCATATTTACTTCAACTCACTGAACTTATGATAGCAACCAATACATTTTCTTCAGGAATAACTAAAAAGGTTTTAATTCAAATAAAATAAAATAAAAGCTAAAAAAAAAGAAAAATATTAAAGAAAAAAACAAAGCATAGAAAAGTCTATTTATTTAAAAAAAAAAAAAGAGATTTTTCACACCTAACATACAAGTACAGTTTGTTGTTAGAAATTATTTTTACCAGCAACAAATATGTAACAATTTCTCTCAAACGGAAATCATTCAGCCTGAAAAGTACCGTAAGAATAAAGGTAGCAGCATGATCTCAACAGTTAAGCGTTAACCTTGGAATGACTTTTTTTTATATGAACATCTACAAAGTCAATGCCAGAACCATTAATAAAATGAGGTACATAAGGAAATTAACGCACTCGTGACATATACTCTGCGAGTGAGTTCAGACAATATAGTACAAGTGCACGGCTGTAAGTAAGACACATCGGGCTTAAGAAAGAGACTGTCGCTTTATAGAGCGTCGTCTCTGTCGCACAGACTGTGACAGAGACGACGCTCTACAAAGTGACAATCTCTTTCTTAAGCCCGATGTGTATTACTTACCCCTGGGTACCATAAATACCTACCAATGTATCGAATATTAATATGTTCAACAAAAAATAAATTATATCATTTTGAATTTTTTATTGTAGTTGGTTGATTAGTTTTAGGTGTTTGTTTTTCGATACAAAAAAATAATTGATAAAATATAATTAAGTATTTAAGGCCCGTCATATTGAATAATTGCTTATTATGAACGCCCCTCAAGTCCGGCATAGTGAGGGTGGGCTGAGGAGGAAAGTCGTGACTAGGAGTAGGGGAGAATGAGGGGAAGGGGTACTATAAATATTTCAAAAGAAACTCTGCCCAAAAAAATTGAAAGATAATTTTCCAAATCCCGAGTGTTCCTCTTTGTATTTCAGCAGAGAGGCAATAAAACCTTTTATACTATTTCTTTCCTTCGCAATGTTCTACTAACGTTTTTACAAAAAGGAAAGTTAATGATAAAAATACTGTTTATTTTTTTTTGACCTTGCGTCCATAGCTTTACATTTATTTCGCTGAATCCGAATTCATTTTGAAATTGCGTGGTAAACGGTCAAAGAAGATTGTCAGACAAAACTGTTTTGAAATGTCAATGCTGATGAAAAGATGAAGATATTTTCTTAGCCAAATTTTAACATTAATGAAATAACATTTACAAAAATAACAGTTTTTTTTTCAGTGGAAAAATAATTTGAATTGAATAAACCGCGGTTCAAAACTTTTTTGAATGTTTTCATTAAATTGCTAGAATACACATACAAAATCTTAAATAAGCGCTGTTTTCGACGTTTTTAATACAAAAAAAGCATTTTGAATTCGGTTTTAATGAATAGTTTAGTTTGAATAGTTTTCTTACCCCCACTCTCAAAATTATGGGGGACTAAATAATATAAATCCCCATCCAGAGTTATCTTAATTTTCTTTATGCATTATGGGCATGTTACTTAACCCTTCCTTCCCTGTGATGTGTAACTAGTACACATTGCTTCTAAACACCTTTAATATCTCTATAAATATAATAAATACTGGGTTCAGATTTTAGATATTCCTCCGTAATACATTTACGCATTGAATGAAAAAATAATATTTATAATAATTAGTACTTATCGGCCACATCAGAGATATTTTGTGAAAATCAGGAATAAATTCACCAATAAAATCAAACGTGTGCCGGTATGTGACGTAGGTATATTCATTCTAAAAAAATCGCTATGGGTGAGGAAGCTACGGTATTCACATCTCACTCTCACTACCTCGGTATATGGGAATGCGTGAAATAGAATCTCAGTTCGCTCGCTTCAGTAGCTCTCGGGCATCCATTTGAGGTGGTATCTTCGCCCGTTTCGTGAACATTAGCCGACGTTTTTTCATATTTTCAGCAATTTAATTTCAATTATTATCACTTTTGACTTCAAATTTAATTAATTTAAGTGATTGGCTATGAATATTCTTATTTTAAATCGCTCATTTTTACATGTGCATCGAATACACAACACCGGAACGCGCGGTTTTTTTTAGCACAGGAAGGTAAAGGTTAAAAAAATAAATAATGTCTAGAAAAGTTGATGATCACAGGGGAAATTCAAAGACGGTGAGCAGCAGCAAGGTATGTTATGAAATGAACCTGGGCCAGGACTGGGAGGAATGGAAACAGGTGATGCGTTGAGATCGAGGTATAGCAGAAGACCACATCGTTCAACATTGATCACACGATGAAGAAGATGTGTGACGTCACTTGACGAAGAAGGAATGCGTAAAGGGATTCCTCCTCCGACAACGATACACCTGAGTGGAAAAAGAATCCTGCGTCAATTTACTTATAAAACGGTTCAAGTCCTAAATTCAAACAGCCCAGTAAATTGTCAGTACTTTTGCTAAATACTTTGAATGCAGCAAAACTGTCCTTTGAAGTTACTATATCTGAATAGCCAACTAATGAAGTGTATATTACCATAAAATTGTGTCTCTGTTGGGATAGGCAGAGAAGATTACTATTAACATCTTTTTTTCCATTCAAGCAGTTTTAGTCCCATATTTACATCTAAACATATTTTCATTCCCCTCCACCTGATTCTGTGGTTAAATATTTTTGCGTTCATTATATATTTTATGTACCTTTCGTTATATTCCTTTCTTATAAAACACCTTTACTCTTGTGGTGATTATTTCACAATTCATTCTCTTAATACATTTATCCATAGTAAGAATCCTAAATTTGATTAATAAATTTAATCATCTATCCCTTACGAACAATTTTCCCTTCTTCTTCTTCTCAGTGTCATGTCGGGCCACCCCAACGTTGAATATCACCTGAGATTAGACATCTTTGTCCCCGGCAGCCCGAAAAAGATCCCCGATGCTCCTTACACCAGTCCAATCACGTAAATAGCGGAGCCATGAGATTTTCCTCCTGCCAACACTTCTTCGACCCTTTATTTTGCCTTGGATGACCAGGTGCAGTAATTTGTACTCTTCTCCTCTAAGTAAATGACCCAAATAGGATACCTTTCAGATCTGAATATTAGTCAGCAACTCTCTATCAACTTTGGCTCTTTGAAGAACCCTTGTGTTGCTGACCATGTCCGTCCAGGGTATTCGTAGCATTCTCCGGTGCATCCCTAGTCCGATAATTTCTTACTTTTTCACACACTTTGGATAATAAGTAAAGTTTCTTCTAAGAATAAACAATATGGACATAAAATTTTATAACCACTGAACTTGCGATGCAGGAACACTGTCTGGATTATTTTGTTAGTGAGATATTAAAAAAAGTTAAAATCGTAGAAATGAGCACGAAGCAGTTTTAATGGACCTAAATACTTTAAATAACCACCATCTCTGGCATAGAACTTATCGATCACTTCTCTCCAGATTCCTCTGTCTACCGAAATCCCACTACTTAGGACAACGTCTAAAATTTCTCGATTCCCCTGACACTCCGATAACAAAGTCACAGAAGTGCAAGTATCTTTTGAATTAATTTACTTACGAAAATCAGTGCATATTAAGAAGGCGTGGTAGAAAAAGGCTAAGGAAATTATGGATAATTAAGTTAATATGAAAGTAACGAGATGATAAAATGAAGAAATCTAAAAATGTGAGAGAAACTGTAGAGGTTTTATGAGAATATTAATGGATGTAGGAAGAGGCAACACATGTGTATCGTCACGAGAAACTCTGAGACTCTGCCATCTCTGTCTACCCGACAAGGAAACCGATTGATATTACAAACATGCTCTTATTTACATACATACCATACATATCATCACACTGTTTCCCCAAACATTTCAATCTCATCACATATCGTTCTGCACTTCCACATCCATTTTCTCACACAGCTCCTACAATTTCTCTGAACTTCTACGTTTTCTTCATCTAAAATATCATTAACTTAATCTAACCATACTTTTTTGATAATCCTCTTTCATGTCTTCTACTCGCGTATTCCCTGAATATTTGTTTTCTAAGTCTTTCTTCATTCATTTATTCATTCCTTCTAAATACTCAAACCATCTCAGGTCCTATTCTTCTTCTTACTCAATGCATAAGCCTCAAAGTTTAATTCATCCCTTATCATTTCATTCCGTATTCTATCACATATTATCGACTCATGTATTCTTCTTAGTGCACGCATTTTTACTGCATTTATGAGACTCCCTACATTATTTTCCACGTTCACTCGCAGTTAAAGTTGGTACTAAAATACCATTGTTGACTACTGTTTCTCTATTAGAAAGTCTAATTTATCTAACATAACTTCGTCTTCTATTTTCCATTTCTGTTTATTACGGATTTCAAAAATAAAAAAAAAATAATTTAGCGACAGCAATTTTAATTCACATTTAATTTATTTCCCCTGTTGTATTGTTTATTGAAAGAACGTTTGTTGTTTCCACAGGACTTGGCCTTGGATGTTGCCGGTGATTGAAAATGTTTTGTCGGTGAGAAAATACACTTATTTAAAACTCCGACAATAAATTCAAATATGACGTCATTCTCAAACACAAACAACCGTGAGGGTGAGGAGTAAACAAAGGTCAACTTTTATACAGAGAAGTTTGTATCTACACAAGACGCTGGAACAATAACAGCATCTGTGATTAAATAAGAACAAATTTAAAACTTGTGATTTATTTCAATCTGAGATTAGTTTTTGAAGGAGAAACAGGCATAATTTTCTTTACGTTCTGTATCCAAAATACATATAAACATACGGCCTCTGTGACCAAGTTAGTAAGACACTTGTCTCCCAGCTTGGGGGGCTGCTAGTTCAATTCCCGATGGTTCTCAGAGTTTTTTGAAGAAGGATTTCAGTTGGTTTTCATTTAAATCCTGCTTACTAACTTTTTCTTAAGCTGAAGAAGACTGTGAATAAAATCACTTATAGCACTTTATACAATAAACTTGTAATGTAATATATTGTTATATATTGCGTTTTTCATGAGTTCGTTCATTTGACATGAGGTCCCTTTAACATCCTTCTGATTGGTTGGAAGAAATTACACCATGGCACGGTGGATTTTTTTGTGGTTTCGTACTCATACGTAATAGTAGCGAAATATGTTTTCTAGAATAGAGTGAAATGGAGATCTGTTCTCTGAATAGCGTAGTGTTAGAGATGAGGAAAGGAATAATGAATTCATACCCATTATCCATGATAAGCATAATATAAGACACATCACAAAGTAGGGAATCATGGTATTTGTCTTTAGAGCCACTAGAGATGACTATGTAAGCTGATTTATGATAGGCATATCCTGTTACATATATGACAAGATCTGCAGTATGATAGGCATATCACGTTACATATAGGACAAGATCTACAGTATGATAAGCATATCCTGTTACATATATGACAAGATCTGCAGTATGATAGGCATATCACGTTACACATAAGACAATATCTGCAGTATAATAGGCATATCCTGTTACGTATAGGACAAGGTCAGCAGTATTTACAACAAGTCTGCGTTTTCTATATGCACAATGCAAGTTTCTTTAATTTAAGCCATCTTCTAAATAAAACTCAAATATATGTTTTTTTAATTCAACTTAAATTTGTAACAAATACTGGGTACATATACTCGTATGGGGTGGACCTATGAAGCATTTAGTCTCAAAGTAATGTTTCCAAAACTAAAACTCTATCTAACGAAAGCCTGCATCTAAACATCAGTGTTAATGGACAGATCGTAGAAATAGTGCAGCACCTTATTTGCTTGGACGATGAAGGTCACAATACGAACGAATGAAATAAAAAGGGATAGACCTACCCCTTTCTCTGCTTATATCTGTATGAACGTGTATATTTGTGTGTAAGAAATACAAAGAAAGAAAGAATCTACAATTTTGTTAACAATCTTCTCACTTTTATGGGAGGTATTCCCTGGAAATAGGGTATTTTATCATTTCTTTTTTGTTCATCCCCGAGAGACGTAACATCCTGTGATCGATACACCGGGCATTTTATACAATACAACTTCTTAAATTATATCATGAACTGCTGAAAAGTTTGGAATTTTATTAAATTATTTGGTTATTTGTTCAGCTGTTTCCTCAAATTCGCAAATAAACTATATCATTTGTATCACAACATTTACATGAAACTATGGTATATATTTTACAAAAATTGGAAGCTGAATAATAAAACAATACATTTTTTATATATATGTTTTAAAAGAGCACGGCTTTAACTTGTTGGAACTCCAATTAAGACTTTATTCTACTGAATACATTAATCCGCGATACCGCACTAGACGATGGGAGGTAGAAACCTGTGTGCGGGGATTATGTTAATGTATTTAGGAGAATAACTCAATCATTTGTGAATATATATCTTGTTATAAAAATAGAAAACAGAATAAAAAATTGGCTGGAATAAATGAAAAGAAACAACGGGGTTTGTGTGTGTTAGAAGGCTACCAATAAAACTTTAGATCAAATCTACAAGGCAGGGATCAGCCCCAATATATAATACTACATGGAGCCGAGTGTTGGCATTTAGAGAAAAAGAAAAACATCTGTTTCATGTCGCGAAGATGCACATTTTGCAGTGGTCACTAGATTGGACAAGATCCGAAATTAAAAAAATCACGAAATATTCAAAGGGACACCAATAGTAGATAAAGCTCGTGAATCATGGCTATGCTATAGTAAATAAAACCTGATATGGACACGTGCAACAATGAGATGAAGAGCCCATGCTTAATATAGCCACGAATAGGACACTCCCATATAGACAAAGAGAAAGATCCAAGAAGAGCCTAAATATGACTGTGGAGAAGGGCATGACAAGACTCGGACTATCCTCAAGTAATTATCGAGATAGAGAAAGATAGAGGTAGAAAGTCAAAGATGGTGATCCCAAATGGGTGAGATAAGGCAAAGAGAAGGAAAAAAAAAACATTCTGATAAAGACGTCTTTATTTGACGAGGAAATTTGTGTGTTAACCCATCTAAATCGATCCAATGTGGAGGAGTAATATGAAAGGGATCTTACTGTTGCTAGTATTGTGGCATGGAACAGTCTGTTTCTAAGTGTTAGAAGATATGGGTGTCGTGTGCAGCTTTAGAAAGCGCTAGAAGACTACCCTCTGCGCAAATTGATGATTTAATATGATCACTAGATACATACACGTACACTAAACTTCACTTGAAGCAGAATATGTAATTATCAAATATTGTAAGATTCATAATCGTTTCCTAGTAGTTCGTCTTCGCTTGGTAACATTTCTACGAAATATATTTTTTAAACCAATCTCACCCAGATTAAAAACTTATCACTTTATGTATTTTTCTAGTTTCACAATTTGTCATTGAATTGATTTATTGCGTTAAGCGACTGGTATTTGTATTTTTCCTAAATATCTCAACACTCAGGTGAAACATTTGTATCCTAACACATACTTGAAGCCCAAACTATATTTCACACACATTCCAACCACATAATAATCTCGACAACCACACAAAAATCATATCTAACAACTCCTTGTTATACAGACGACCTCCGTGGCCTAGTTGTTAAGACGCATGTATCTCAACCCAAAAGTTGCGGGTTCTAATCCCGAAGGAAGCCAGATTTTTTTTAAATGAATTTCAGTCTGGTTTTCACTTAATGCCTCTTAAACATCTTTCTGGTCAATTGGAGGAGATTGCCACATAGTAAAAAGCCTGTTAGGTTGTATTGCATACAACGAATGTGTAATACAATACAACACATTCTATATTCGCATCAGTCATGTGCCCATGTATCTCCGTGGATACCTTTAAAAGCGTCTCACTCTTCGCTCATTCCCTGTCAAACGGTCATTTTCTTAGTGCATCTATAATATTTTTAAATTATTTCAATGCGTTTTAATTAAAATAAAATCATTAAGTACTATTCAAAAGTGGATTGAAAATTTTATTTGTGATGTGAAATTCGGAGGTTTAAATTAACAGGAGGAAAATTCCATAAAAGTGACATTAAATATCTATTAAAAAAATAATTTTAATTTGTATCGTGTGATTTATGAAGGTTCAAAAGAAAAATGGTGATTTTGCATGGAAATGTTTTTTGAAAATGGATACCCTTTTCGTTGCGTCACTGGTGATGCCGACATATTGAAGGGTGTTTCTGGGAGAGAACATTGTCTTCGGCTTCATTAGTCAAACCTTCGGGTTAAGAATCCCTAGAGTAGTCACATAACTCACGGTTCGTAATCTGACGTGTTGGCAATACTACCTCGCGCGTGAAGAGACAATAACACTCCTCCAAATCTAGCAACCACTTTTTAAATACAATAATCCATTAGTCAATATTTTTACTTGTAAATACCATAAATTTTGTCTAATTATATTGCATAGTAGTAGTTTCTTCAAGAGTTTTTATTTGAAAATGAATAATATTCTATAGACACAAAATCGTCTCTAAAGCATAACGAACAAAAGTTAAATTTGAATAACTTGAGTAAGAATGAAGTAACCGAAATGAACCCGGACAAATTTCAAGGAAAGGGAAACACAAAATAATAACTATCAAAATTGTTAGGTTGAACGACAATAGATAATTTTGAGATAAACATCATATAGGTATACTCGTAAAATTATTAGGTTGAACGACAATAGATAATTTTGAGATAAACATCATATAGGTATACTCGTAAAATTGTTAGGTTGAACGACAATAGATAATTTTGAGATAAACATCATATAGGTATACTCGTAAAATTGTTAGGTTGAACGACAATAGATAGTTTTGAGATAAACATCATATAGGTATACTCGTAAAATTGTTAGGTTGAACGACAATAGATAATTTTGAGATAAACATCATATAGGTATACTCGTAAAATTGTTAGGTTGAACGACAATAGATAATTTTGAGATAAACATCATATAGGTATACTCGTAAAATTGTTAGGTTGAACGACAATAGATAATTTTGAGATAAACATCATATAGGTATACTCGTAAAATATATGTGATATTTACGTAATTGTTTTCAATATTTTATTATATTACACTTTCGTTGCATACAGCACAGCCTGACAGGTTTATTACCATGTGGCAATATCTTCCAACCAACCAGAAAAATGTAAAATAGGCCTTAACCTTTCCCTTCCTGTGGTAAAAAAATCCGAGCGTTCCGGTGGTATGTATTCAATACATATGTAAAAATGAGCGATTTAAAATCGGAAAAATAAGAATATTCATAGCCAATCGCTTAAATTTAATAAATTTGAAGTCCAAAGTGATAATAATTGAAATTTAATTGCTGAAAACATGAAAAAACATTGGCCGACGATACAAAACGGGCAAAGAGACTACCTCAAATGAATGTCGGAGAGCTATTGAAGCGAGCGAACTGAGATTCTATTTCTTGCGTTCTCATATATCGAAGTAGAGTGAGACGTAAATAGCGTCGCTTCGTTACCTATAGCGGTTTTTAACAATGAATATACCTACGTCACACACTGACACACGTTTTATTGTATTGGTGAATTTATTCCCGATTTTCAAAATATCTCTAATGTGGCCGATAAGTGCTAATTATTATTAATATGTATTTTTTCATTCAATGCGTAAATGTATTACGGAGGAATACCTAAAATCTGAACCCAGTATTTATTATATTTATGGAGATATTAAAGTGTTTAGAAGCAATGTGTACTAGTTACACATCACAGGGAAGGAAGGGTTAAGTGAAAACCAAACTGGAATCTTGCTTAAAACATCTGGGTTCAATCTGGAATCGAAACTGCAACCTCCGGGCTGAGAGACAAGCATCTTAAAAACTAGGCCACGGAGGTCGTCCTTTTAAATTCCAACTATAGTCTTCAATTAATTATTTGGTCATCTTTTTCTCCATTCATTACTATCATCATTCTGCCGTGGAGGTCATGACTAAACATTGTGACTCCTACGATAGCCCTTGTCGACTCCTCTTCGTTCATCCCTACACTCCGCAGTTCAAAGAACAGTTGCTAAGAATAGTTCTGTTGCGTCGCTTACTTCATCATTCCAACGCATTGGGACTGTTCTTTTTGTTTTGTGTGTCGTCCTTCCATCTTTCCAGTGACTCTTTTAACCGTCTCCTTGGCCACAAGCAAAGATTCAGAGGACTCGTCGTAGGCATATTGTCAACAATATTTTCTCATTATCATTAATTTCAGACAAATATATTTATTTTACGAGTAAAGGTATTTCGGAAGCTATTCTCTTAAAAACTAAAACTAGATTATAATTATTTTCTTATACTCGTAACATCTTTATTCGTAAAATATTTTAAAATTAAATATTGTCGAAAATTCGTGAAAGAAATTATTTCCAAGAAGAATTTTTTTTGACAATTGATAAAAAAAACTGTCTTCTAACGAGATTGATAAGTTCTGAGAAAAATTACTTCCGTATGAGAAAAAAGGTCTTATAAGAAAAATAACACAAATATGCACGTTATATTTGGGTATTTTGAAGTGTTGTACGCTTGATTTGGCTTGTGATGTCGACGTTTCGAAAACATTGCTGTTTTCATTTTCAAGCCTTATTTGTAGACAATTTTATCATAAGTAAATGCGCTCCGGATACTGTTTTAACCGTACCGTCAATGCAAATATCCGTCCCGAATCGCGACTGTAACTTGAGTTCGTGATTCCATCCCACCACAGAAGACAATCGCGTCGATTTTACAAAATTGGTTATGAAAATTGTCAAGTTTTCGAAACTTTGCTATCATAATTTAAACTACACGGTACAATACTCCAAAAGACCTTATACAACTGATACAATATTTTCCTATGTGGAAAACAACATCATATTTTTCACACATATACCAGGTCTCGTTTATCTTCTCGTGCTTAACACGTACCTTACAAAGTCTGTTGGGTTTTTCTTTTTTCTTAGTTGATGGAACACATAGCAACAAATGTTTAGACAACTGACATTTATTGACCGTTATTTATCGGAACATTGGACCTTTTCAATGGAAACTTACAAATCGTAGAATCCTGTATCGTTTTTATTCAGAATTGATAGATTTTTTATTCGGTTGAAATAATGAATGAATTGTTTCCTGTTCCTTTACGATGAAGTTCTTTGACTTGTTTGAAAGATCCTGCAAATTCCGTTTTCTATTTGAACCCGGAAACTGTAGTTGATCTCCAGATTTATTTGTCAAAATATTAAGATGTGACATTTCACTGCACACTGATGATGCGACATTAGAATCTCAATAATAAATCGATTCACGCTTATTGTCATTATTCAGGGTATTGTCCGTGTGTCATCCATTCATCAGTGATAAAAATATTAAGATGTGACATTTCACTGCACACTGATGATGCGACATTAGAATCTCATTAATAAATCGATTCACGCTTATTGTCATTATTTAGGGTATTGTCCGTGTGTCATCCATTCATCAGTGATAAAAATATTAAGATGTGACATTTCACTGCACACTGATGATGCGACATTAGAATCTCAATAATAAATCGATTCACGCTTATTGTCATTATTCAGGGTATTGTCCGTGTGTCATCCATTCATCAGTGATAAAAAATCAGGAGACTGTCATTCAAAGGTTGAGTAATTTACAAAAATGTTTGCTAGACGCCGGTAATACATCCTTTTTTGGAAAAAAGTATCGGTCAAGTGAAAACTAGTTTATCACATCAAAACACGAGATCGGGATACAAAAAGTATATGTAAAGAGTCTACGTTTTCGATAAAACTAATTCGTTTAGTTTTACCTACTTGTGTCTAATATTTATTAAAAATCATAAGAAAAAACTTTAATTTATGGAGAACATCAATTTGTACAAAAACACCAGAAAAGCATTAAAAAACTTTATTGCTGGAGACCAAAACCGACGGGAAGTAGACCAACGGGTCCAACTGATATTTATTGGCCGTTATTTATCGGAACGTTGGACCTTTTCAATGGAAACTTCCAAATTGTGGAACTCTGAATCGTTTTTATTGAGGAAAGATATATTTTTTATTCAGCTGAAATAATGACTGAATTTTTTCCTGTTCTTTTGCCGTTGCTGTTCCCCTGTCGTTCTTCTCCCGTTGCTGTTTAGCGGATGTACGTTTTACAATTTTACAGCGGAAAAATTAAAAATTATGAATTTTTGTCTCGTGCTCTCTGTATTGTATTTCTTCCCATTTTCCTTTATGTCGATTCTTCCAGCAACACTTGCGGGGACAATTAAGGGAAGTCGTTTGTGTTATATTTAATATTTTTCAAGCTATTTTACTTGTTATTTTTGTAAAGGAAATTGTTACAACACTTTAAGGGTCTTGCGCTTGTGAATAATTCAACAAATTTAAATTGCTCACATGTATTTACTGAGAAAAAGTGTTTATAATACAATATATTAGTTGTTAACATAAGTCGTGTCCGGTTTTTTTTTCAAATTTAAAAATGAGCACCAGAAGTAATATAAAATGGTAAAAATTATACGTCATTCGAAAGAAAATTTTCTGCTCTACAAAAATTGTGTTTGCTTTTACGTTACATGTATTATTATTTTTTATTACAAGCCTTCAAAATGGAATGTCAAGTAGATGAAAGTGAGCATTTTCGACACATCCTTCTGTTCGCGTTCAACCGAGTGAATAAAGCTGCCTAAGCTGTTCGCGATATTTGCGAAGCGTACGGTGAAGATACTATGAATAAAAAGACAGCTCGTCGATGGTTTTTGCGTTTCAAAGACGGTAATTTCGACCTAAAAGACATGGAGCATTCCGGACAACCAGTGGACTTCGATGAGAACCGCTTAAACCATATTACTCATGAAGGTCCCCTTCAAATCCCCGTAGAATTGGCTGAGCAGATGAATTGTGGTCACATTACTGTATACCGCCATCTTAAATCAATGGGAAAAGTCCAGAAGCTCGGCGCTTGGGTTCCATGTGTTTTGAATGAAAACAACAAAAATCAACGTTCGACAATTTTTGCAGGTTTGCTCGCGCGTCATCGAGCTACGCATGGCTACAAACAAAGATTCCTTTACTGAATCATTACTGATTTAAGATGGCAGTATACAGTCATGTGACTACAGAACGTCGTTACAAGGTTATATTGGGGCAAATTTGTCAACTGTCATAGGACTTACCTAGAGTTTCCGAAGTATAATAACATTATTCAGAAACATCAAACCGAATGTGTGATTTATTTGATCCCTTTCTTCCAGAGACGCCAAAAAATGTACTGAGGGAATCCAGTAAGCCGATAAATCAATTGCTATGTTTTTCTTATTTTTCAGTGCAATTAGCGGGGAATTTGAACGTCGATTGATTTTCATTTGAATTCATGGTATGTATTTGTGTATGTTTTATACATTTGAATTATTAAAAGTTTTAAGTGTTTCATGCAACTAACGTAAACTTTTGATAAACGTCACATTTGATTTTAACGAACTGCCACATTTTTGCAAATTTGTAACAAGATCTATTATTTTGTCATTATTGTTAGTTTTTTGTAATGTATTTACCTAAATAACTTGCAACTTCTGCAATTTAGTGACGTCAAAAGAAGAATTGGTTGAAAAAGTATTTCCCGACATTCAAATCAATTATAAGAATCACGATTGGCTGAATGAACGAGCTATTCTTGCCGCCAAGAACAACGACGTCTACGAACTTACCAATATTATTCAGTTCCTTTTTTAATGTTTCGCAATTTTATGTTTCTGTTATAACTTTCTTTCTTCTTTTTCAGTGCAATCGATCTGCTTAAGTTCATCACAATTCCGAGGAAGCAGCAGAGTGACGTGCAGCCAGACTTGAGGATGCACGGTTGCGAGCACGGCGATCGCGTTCTGCAGATTCAGGTCTGCTTCGTTCTCAACAGAATGAACGCGACAGGCTGAGAGTGGCTGAAAGACGTCAAAAATATTGTATACCCTCAAGCATTGTGAAATTAAACATATTAGAAACGTGTGCTTTCTCTTTTCTTTCTTTTCCATTTAACCAGTCTAAGCCACAGCAACGCGTGGCCGGGTACAGCTAGTATTTTAATAAAATTTGTAATATATTATATACAAGGAAATTTGTGCATTACGTTGTATAGTATATATCTTTTAGTGTAGTGACAACCCTGCATTTAATATCGAGACAAATAAAAATCTATTGAATTTTATCAATAAGAGGCCTAAAATATAACAAACCGTGAGTTATCAACATTTTACGTATTCAAATGATTTAAATATTTTTTTAAAACGAAAATAAAAATGTTAAAAAAAATCTGGCCTACACGTATGAGTAGGTACATGTCACGTTTTCCATGACTGACAGGGACAATGTTAAGCATGAAGCAAGAACGAGTCTGCCAGTAAAAAGTCGTGATCTAACGGTCAGTATTCGTCTTTCTTTACCCGTCCTCTTCCAGGACTGTCACTTGTGGTTGCATTATGATACGATGGCAATCCCTCGTGAAAACGCATGTGCGTGTATTGGTATATTATGTACAAGCTATTTTACTTCAGCAAACGTCCAGTCTTGATAAGTCAAACCCAAAATTTCGATGACAAAGGAAGATCACGACCGCTGACAATTACGAGGATGAAGGTTTTTTGCAATAGTTGAAATCGTTTAACTCTATTTGAAATATGGAACAATCATTGCAATGTTTTTGTGTATTTGATTACTTTTTACCTTTTTGTTATTACAAAGATAACGTTGATAAGAAATCTCTCGTGATCTTGTATTAACATTAGCCATTCTGTAGATATAAGACGTATGTGTATGTATTCGTTTCTTTATGCAAGCTATTCCACTCCAGCAAGTTCAAAATCTTGATATATAAAACCAAAAATCCGAAAGCAAGGAGATCCATGTTCCGAGACGATCGGCAGGTTAAATCTGCTATAGACTCGTTAGGCGTGGTTTTTTAACAAAACGCATTTGTTACGTTGACTTAGAGCGCTTTGAAAAAAATATGATAAGCTATATAAAAGTAACAGAAACATACAAATTAAATGACCTTAAAGTAAAATCTGTCCGGAAGTAAATCCCCAGGAATCAAACATGGGGCCCCGTTAGCTAAGTGATAATTCTACTAATTAGATCAAGGCTTCCAACTATGTAAATACGAAATAGGAACGAAACCTTCATATTTAATTAAAGATATTACCAAAGATTCGAAGTGAATAACTAAGTTTTTACAGCACATCCGCTTCATTATACTTAATAACGTGGAAAGTCATCTCCATTAGCTCCGAATCAAAGAATACAAATATTCTCTTAGTGCGGCACGTGCCGGAGGAGAGGGCCGGAGTGCCGGTGGACAGAGGCTACCCTCTGGAGGAAGGGGCGTAATGGGAGGTGGGAAGAGGGAAATAAAACGATTGTCTCTCGGCCGGAACATGGGCAGTCGTCACCGCGCCTGTAACCTAATAAGGTAGAGGGGCTGACTTAGTGTTTTATCGCCCTTAACTTAAAACTACTTTCTGTATCTTAACATCATACTCATATTGGATGGCCGATCTCCTAACTGGAATCAGTGAAAAAACATAATCTAACTGGATGTTCTCCTTAATGTATTCGAGGCCTACTAGTAAGAATTCTAATTTGGTGACAACGCGGTCTACTGCTAAAGCATAATTGCTTCTAGATAACGTAGTATACTGGTAAGGGTTGTTACTAATTGACAACGTAGCATTCTACTAAAAATCTTTGCTTTTCTGTGATGGTATAATTCTTCTTCTTGATAAATGGTATACTCGTTAGCATTTTTGCTTGTTGATACATTTATTTGTTAGTTGGCATTATGGTTTGTCAATATAACGGCCTAATTATTGGATTAGATAAGAAGAGATATTTTAAACATTATTACACTGTTTTCCGTGAAAGATATTTAAACTTTTGTCAATAAAATGGTAAATGCGTAAGCATTTTGCTCGCATATTTGGTCAATATCGCGAACGCACTGTTGAGTGAGGGTAAAAATAGAGTTTTTTTTACCTATTAAAAAAAAATTCTGTGATTGTTTGTACAAAAGTTTGACGATATAGGTTTATTCGTTAGCGTTTATCTTTCTGATATATTGGTTAACTGGTTTTCATTCTTGCTTATTAATATTACATGAACTAATTGTAAGGTTAGGCTAGGAAATGTTTTTCATTCTTGCTTATTAATATTACATGAACTAATTGTAAGGTTAGGCTAGGAAATGTTTTTCATTCTTGCTTATTAATATTACATGAACTAATTGTAAGGTTAGGCTAGGAAATGTTTTTCATTCTTGCTTATTAATATTACATGAACTAATTGTAAGGTTAGGCTAGGAAATGTTTTTCATTCTTGCTTATTAATATTACATGAACTAATTGTAAGGTTAGACTAGGAAATGTTTTTCATTCTTGCTTATTAATATTACATGAACTAATTGTAAGGTAAGACTAGGAAATGTTTTTTTACCAGAATAAACTATTTTCTGTAAAAGATATTTCAAGATTTTTTTTTACATAAAGATACAATTTTAAAATTTATTTTACCCACATAAAACCAGCCTCTTTGAAAATGATGTCCTCTTAAGGCGATATTTAACTTCGCAACAGCTTTTTAGCACAGGTCATGGAATATTTTTCCCGGGTTGACCCTCACTAATATAATATGATTCAGGTCTGCGCCCGACTCCCCACCTTAGGGCCGGCTCTGGACCCTAAAGAGGGACACGTGCGCATATTAATGTGGACCTATTTGTGCAAGATACATCCAACTCTATTCACTCTGTTGCGAGATATTTGATCAGAGTTATGTTATATGAGTACTCAGTACTTCTTAACCACTATCGCGCCTTTTCCCCATTGGGGGTAGGTAAAGAGAACAGATCTCCACTTCATCTCTTCCTGGTATACGTATATTACTTCTGCCCCTTCTATTCACCAAGTTATATATAATATTCTTCTAATATAATGGTTTTTCAGTCTTCTTCTTATTAGCTTGTTTCTTCCCAAGCTCCCCAAGTATTCCGAAGTTCCTCATTCTATTCGAAAATAATTTCATATGCTGAACCTTCTCAATGCATCTTATTTCATATTAACCAATGCAACTTTTTTAAATTTGGATTCTTCCTTCATGTTCTTATTCCATATTCTATCATGTATTGATATTCCACATATTTGGATTCTTCCTTCATGTTCTTATTCCATATTCTATCCTGTATTGATATTCCACATATTTGGATTCTTCCTTCATGTTCTTATTCCATATTCTATCCTGTATTGATATTCCACATATTTGGATTCTTCCTTCATGTTCTTATTCCATATTCTATCCTGTATTGATATTCCACATATTTGGATTCTTCCTTCATGTTCTTATTCCATATTCTATCCTGTATTGATATTCCACATATTTGGATTCTTCCTTCATGTTCTTATTCCATATTCTATCATGTATTGATATTCCACATATTTTAAACAATGTACTCATTTCTACCGCAACTTTCACCACTTTTTGATATCATTCAAGTTTTACTTGTATGGTATAATATATTCCTATAATGCTGAAACCGAAATTCTCTAAGTCAGTAAATACATTCTCTAGCTCAACATCCATTCCATTGCATGTTGCTAATGGTCCTTCCATTCCATACTTTATACAGCATTGCTTTACTTGTTATAAAATAAAACATTGTTTTCCTTTTTTATCTAAATTAATAAGCTGAAATTTTATAAAATCAAAGCGTTTTGTTTTTAGCAATTAAAATAGGCCAAAGCTAAATTAGATTAATCTTTCGTCAGGCTCTTAGCCGCATTAATATACATTTATACCATTACGCCATTTCCTTGTCAGGATAGGCAAAATGGAGAGAGCGCCAGACTTTACTATCACGACATCATTTACCACCTCTTCTTCTATATCCATACACCTTCTCATGATATAAATAGAAGAACAAAACAAGCTTGTAGTTTCTTCAGGTGACTGAACCGCATTTATGACAGAAATATCCCAATATGTCTCAAACAGAAGATATTTTACCAATGCATCTTACCAGTACTAACATATGGATGCCAAACATACAAATGATAGAAAAGCTCCAGACAGCTTAACGCAGCATGGAAAGCTGCATATAAGGTGAAATCAGAAGAAACCGCTACCTCAATTAGTGGATATGCAATCAAAGAAAAGTGGAAGTGGGTTGGACACGTCACCCGAGCCACGAACTATCATTGGACGTATGTATGAAGTAATCCAGTGGTACCAAACAGTCAGAACTAAATCTGTAAGAATACCAAAGACACGATGACTGGACGAGATACGTAAGCAAACAACGATACATGGCAGCAGTGCGTCAAGGACATAATTTTTTGGAAACAACTTGAAAAGGTTTAAATCCTGCAGTTGGTGAATATGGGCTTATGGTGATGTTGACGACACCTTTTCGTACAATTCCTACATTTCTTCACATTTTTTACATTTCATTATTTCCAAATATGAATAACTTGAACTAACCGTAAAGTCATTAATCTTCACCTACCACACCTTCCACTCACATTCCCACTATTAGTCTTTCTTCATTCATTCTTACTACATGTACTAGTCTAAAAAATATTATTTAAAAAATAAATAAATACATAAATGTACGTAACTCCGCGTTAAAGAAGAAACTCTTTGAGTTAGACATATTTGCAGTGAGACTCTGAAACCAGTTACAGACCAATGTTAGCCTCGTTCTGTCTTCTGCGTGCTCTAAGAAGCGACTGAAAAACTAAATTTCTAGTCAGTAATATAACGTGTTATATTTCTGATTTTTTTCCTTTCCTCTCCACCATGCCTTCCTTTTCCTTTAATTGATGATATTTTTACTTTTGTCTGATTAGTTGGAAGAGATTTTCGCCTGGCAATAAGCCCGCCAGATTGTATTTGCAAAAATAGTGTTAAATACAATAAATAAAATGATAAATATTTGGGATTTCAATTTTTATATTGAAAGTAATAATAATTAGAAAAGTAAAAATTGTATTCCGATTTTTAAAAAGCATTCAACTAGCTTGGCATTTTAACCCACTACTATTTAAATAAAAAATATTACAAAAACATAAAATAAATTGTGTCTAAGGATAGGAAGGTGGTAGCTGCGGCCACTAGATTAGGAACGTATATGCATATGTTTAAAAAATATATATTTTGATAAGGAAACCGCAGAGAACTTACCGGGAGAAGACGACCTCCAAAACAAATTCTGTATTAACACATTCGGCTTAAGGTGGAGTGTAGTGTTTGTGTAGCATCATTAATTCAAAAGAAGATTTTGTTAACTAATCCGGCAGCCGGTGACCACCTTACTAATCTTCTCTCTTTTCACTCTTAATTTTTTTATTTGTATCTCGTTTAAATTATGTATAATTTTTTTTATTGTTTCACGTCTTAATGAGATTTTTACTTAGGTCATATATATTTCATAGAGACTTAGGTCATATCTATTTCCATAGAGACTTAGGTCATATCTATTTCCATAGAGACTTAGGGCATATCTATTTCCATAGAGACTTAGGTCATATCTATTTCCATAGAGACTTAGGTCATATCTATTTTTTCAAAAAAAGAGGAGAACAACTTGTTGCCAGTGTATTCCAACTGTCTCACTTTGGTTTGGTACCGGATCCAGTGCAGTGGTATTGCCGGTAAATTTGCTAATGTGCACTTACTTAAAAAGAAACAAAAAACTCGTCAATACAGCTTCGCTTTCCAACTAAATGGACGTTGTAGTGGCAAAGGGGTTGTAAATTGCGAGACTGCGTAACGATGAAGACGACCTTTCTTCTGCCAAATTTATATTTCACTTCCATACATCAAGGTGGGTCCCATCACATCACATCACCAACATATTGACAAAGAAATATTTAAGTTTCTAGACGTCATACAATTATTTGAATGGTTTTTTCAAACAATTTCGTGTTATGCAGTTCAAACCAGTCAATTTATTATCGTTTGAGAAACATTCTATCTACCCAGAAAGTTTTTAAATACGTCTTACGTAAAAAATAGACCAATATATTTTTATAAAATGTGTCCAATGGATATCGAAATAAAATGGAGTCAAGGGGAGCACTTTGGGAATCGAACTAAAAAGAAATCAAGGGGAGCACTTTGTGAATCGAACTAAAACGGAGTCAAGGGAAGCACTTTAGGAATTGAAATAAAACGGAGTCAAGGGGAGCACTTTGAGAATCGAACTAAAACGAAATCAAGGGGAGCACTTTGTGAATCGAACTAAAATGGAGTCAAGGGGACCACTTTGGGAATCGGACAAAAACGAAGTCAAGAAGGGGGGGGGGGGTTTATCGCGTATAAAATGTATTAAAACCTGACTATGAAAAATAAAAAACTCTACTAAGAGTCGTGGGAAAAGTAAGTGTTGTAAGATCAAATAAAATGTTAAGAGTTAGAAAAACTGAAGGAGTTGTATGAAAATATGAAAAGGGACTGAGGACTCCAATTCCGATAACATTTAAGTTTTTTACGCGCTTGAGGTGAATAAAATTATTGCCAACACATTTTATCTCCCGGTCACGTTCTTCAATATATTTTCATAATTATTTTGAGTATATATAAAAAAAATATAAGACTTTACAACTGCGAAAAGGCAATGTCATGAGTTGGTTCTCTTCAGCATAAAACCATCCGATCTCTCCCTCCGCTTGGGCCAGCGCAGGGACATGACGCCCGGTTTGGTCCCTTTTCCCTCACATACTGAACATCACCATTGACCGCAAATATTAAAAGAGAACGCCATTTCTGGAAAAGTACCTTCGAAATGGCCCAATTTTAAGATTCCTGGCAAATATTTACAAGTTTTACGATAATTGTACATTAAAACCATTAGGAACTGAGATTAAACAAGTTCATTTATTTCGCCAAATGATGAATTAGACTTTAAATAATTGAATTAATCGACTTTACTTATTTAAAAGTACATTATTTACTGTAAAAGTTGGTGATTATATGGACAGGTGACAATCGAGGGAAGGCGAACAAGAAGAAGGTGTACTATGAGGTAGTGAGGTAGACGAATCAAATAACGGTGATTATATGGACAGGCGACAATCGAGAGAAGGCGAACAAGAAGGTGTACTATGAGGTAGTGAGGTAGACGAATCAAACAACGGAGTCTACAGGATCATCTTTAAGCGCATTCGACAGGTGGTGCACCGAGTTCAGGACATATCAGGCGACCACGACACTCTGCATTATGAAGAACAGTTTATTGCACAGTGTTTAGTATATTGGATTTATTGCCAAGAGGTTATCTTTTCTAATCAACTATTGTATTATTTTACATTATTTTAGTCGAAACGTTGAGGACTTACACCATTGATGCAGAGGAAAAATATTCAACGCTAAAATAACAAAAAAAATTAACTTAAAATAATCCCTTAAAATAAACATAGTTAAACACTCCGACTCATGAAAAGAAATGAAAAAAATCGAAGATATTGTAAGATGGGAAAGTCACGAAAGACGGTATTACGTTCAACGAAGATATGAGACCCGGTTTTCCTGTATACTTTCTCATGGCTTTCTTATACAAGGCTGACCACCAGACAGAATTCCAAAGAGATGGAAGGACAGCTGGTCGTTCACATTCCAGAAAAAAATGCAGAAAAAAACAGATCCAGAATTCACTGTTATCACAATAATAAATACAAAATTAAAAAGGGTATCGATGGCCAGGAGAAGGAAAGGTAAATATGTAAAAATGATGATGGAAATCCAGGAAGCACACGTGGACACTAAAAGAGATGTGATATTTGTAATGATTTTTGTAAACACGTCAACGATGGTGTGGGCTGAAAATACTCGTAGTATCATCTTCTCGAGGCCGGGCTCGCACTCTATTAGAGAGGTCTATCTGGACTGGGGGATGTTATGAGATTATCCCAGACCTTTTGATAGCTCATCTTATAAATGTATTTTTTCCTCCATTATCTTGAAATATGTTGTTTATAGTTAAGGCATTAACGTTGTGGAGGTTTAAATACATTGTAATTTATTTTTAACAAACACTGTTTATTCCACTTTTTTATGACGGTATAACCCTACCGGTTTCAAGGCTTTCACCTCATCTTCAGGGGAGCGCAAACAAGACTAAATGCTGTTCGGACTGGTACCGATATAGACACTTCAACGGTTGGAGGCGGGAGGGGTGAGGGGAAGGCTAGGTATTATTTCGGCCAAGAGCGGGGAGATTTTGGGGAAATAACTATTCAACAGATGCTCTGATCTGTATATTGACTTAGAAATTTCTAGGGCCTCCAATCTGTCCAATCTATTTCCGTTGTCGCTAATATGTAAGAATTTGGCATCATTGATAGAAAAAGTATGATTCTCACGGTGACAATGATTAGCCATTTCAGAATAAATTAGAGGATTTGTTAAGGCAGATTGGTGTTCACGAAATCTCTTTTCAAAAGATCTTCCTGTCTTTCCTATATAGAAATTATCACAGTCAGCACATAAAAGTTTATACACACCGCTGTTGTTAAGTATTCCATTTTTGCCTTTCCCATTAAATAAGAGTTTCCGGAGATTGAAGTTAGTGTAAAAAGCTGGCTTTATGTGACTTGGAATATTTTTGGTTATTTCATTTGATATATTTTTTATAAATAGGACTTTGCTCCATTTATAGGTATGCTTATAGGTGTCGTTAAATATATAATCTTTTATGAGTTTCTTTTTTGTTTTGTTTTTTAAAAGTGAATCAATGAGGCTTCCAGGATAGCCATTATTTGTAGCAATTTTTTTGATGGTTATTAATTCCTTTTTAAAATTGTCTAAAATTAACTTCAACAATAAAATATATAAACAAACGAATGGTTTAGCTATTGGCTCACCGTTGTCTCCACTTCTCAGTGAAATATTTATGAACTATTTTGAAAAATGTATCTTTAGGAGTAATTTTAAGCTAACCAAAAATGTTCTGTGCTGGTTTAGGTATGCAGATGACATTCTTTGTGTTTGGACGGGTACCGATAGACAATTACACCATTTTCTTAAATATTTAAATTCAATAGAAAGTTTTATAAAATTTACATTAGAAACAGAACAGGACGGAAAATTAAATTTCTTGGACCTAACATTATCTCGGAAAAAAGGCACATTTGACTTTGATATATATAGGAAAAATACTTATTCAGACTCCATAATTCCAGCAACTTCTAACCATCCTAATAATCATAAATTCGCCGCCTTTAACTGTATGCTTCATAGATTGCTCAGTGTCCCATTAACCGACGACAATTTTAAAAAGGAATTAATAACCATCAAAAAAATTGCTTCAAATAATGGCTATCCTGGAAGCCTCATTGATTCACTTTTAAAAAACAAAACAAAAAAGAAACTCATAAAAGATTATATATTTAACGACACCTATAAGCATACCTATAAATGGAGCAAAGTCCTATTTATAAAAAAAAAATATATCAAATGAAATAACCAAAAATATTCCAAGTCACATAAAGCCAGCTTTTTACACTAACTTCAATCTCCGGAAACTCTTATTTAATGGGAAAGGCAAAAATGGAATACTTAACAACAGCGGTGTGTATAAACTTTTATGTGCTGACTGTGATAATTTCTATATAGGAAAGACAGGAAGATCTTTTGAAAAGAGATTTCGTGAACACCAATCTGCCTTAACAAATCCTCTAATTTATTCTGAAATGGCTAATCATTGTCACCGTGAGAATCATACTTTTTCTATCAATGATGCCAAATTCTTACATATTAGCGACAACGGAAATAGATTGGACAGATTGGAGGCCCTAGAAATTTCTAAGTCAATATACAGATCAGAGCATCTGTTGAATAGTTATTTCCCCAAAATCTCCCCGCTCTTGGCCGAAATAATACCTAGCCTTCCCCTCACCCCTCCCGCCTCCAACCGTTGAAGTGTCTATATCGGTACCAGTCCGAACAGCATTTAGTCTTGTTTGCGCTCCCCTGAAGATGAGGTGAAAGCCTTGAAACCGGTAGGGTTATACCGTCATAAAAAAGTGGAATAAACAGTGTTTGTTAAAAATAAATTACAATATTGTAATTTATTTTTAACAAACACTGTTTATTCCACTTTTTTATGACGGTATAACCCTACCGGTTTCAAGGCATTCACCTCATCTTCAGGGGAGCGCAAACAAGAGTCTTGTTTGCGCTCCCCTGAAGATGAGGTGAAAGCCTTGAAACCGGTAGGGTTATACCGTCATAAAAAAGTGGAATAAACAGTGTTTGTTAAAAATAAATTACAATGTCTTTAAACCTCCACAACGTTAATGCCTTAACTATAAACAACATAAATTACAATATCTTGAAATATATGTATGTATATGTGCAATTTCAAGATATATGTATATTAGAGTATATACATACTATTTATTTATTTAAAACTTTTATTGCAATACAATCTGGCGGGCTTATTGCCAGGCGGCAATCTCTTCCAACCAACCAGACAAAAGTAAATGAAGCAAGTTACGTGGCCGCATAAATCATTCAAATGACTATCCATCCCCACGAAATCCATAAACATATATGTGAGAACATGCCCACAAACCCCACAAAGACGGACAATCACCCGAACATTATTTTTCATATAAAGTGAGATATCATCAATCAAAAGGAAAGGAAAGGATGGTGGAGAGGAAAGGAAAAGAAAAATCAGGAATGAAACACGTTATTTTACTGACTAGAAATTAAGAGTTTTTTCAGTCGCTTCTTAAAGCATGCCAAGGACGGAGCGAGTCTTATATTGGTTTGTAACTGATTCCAGAGTCTTACTGCATGGACAGTAAAGGACGACGTAAAGAAAGAAGAGCGGTGAACTGGAAAGGCCAATAAACAATCTCTGTTTGAGCGTAGCGCTAATCCATGATTGGAAAGACGCTGAAAATTTTCGGCGAGATAAGAGGGTGCGGCGGGACAGTTAAGGATATTATACAATACAGACAGTATGTGAATTTGGCGTCTATTTCTAACATTCAACCAGTTCAATGCCTTCTGGTATGAAGTTATATGATCGTACTTTCGTAGGTTGAAAATAAATCTTAGGCACACATTTTGAAGACGCTGTAATTTGTCCAGCTGTTCCTCTGTAACATCCAAGTAACATACGTCCGCATAGTCCAGAATCGGAAAGAGCAGAGATTGTACGAGTAAAATTTTGGTTTTAGTTGGTAGGAATCTTTGCAACACTTTAAGGGAATGAAGGCTGAAGAAGATCCTTCGGCTTACCTCATTTATTTGATCTCGCCATGAGAGAGTGTTCTCTATTAGCACTCCTAGGTTTTTAACAGTTTTATGTAATGGTATAATAGAGCCATCAAGTAATTATGTACTATCGATAAACATATATTTATATTAAAAAAACTGTTTCCAGCGTTTAATACAATGGACAATAAAAACTGTTTCCAGCGTTTAATACCATGGATAATAAAAACTGTTTCCAGCGTTCAATACCATGGATTATAAAAGCTGTTTCCAGCGTTTAATACCATAGACAAGAAAAACTGTTTCCAGCGTTTAATGCCATAGATAATAAAAACTGTTTCCAGCGTTTAATACCGTGGATAATAAAAACTGTTTACAGCGTTTAATACCATGGACAATAAAAACTGTTTTCAGCGTTTAATACCATGGACAATAAAAACTGTTTCCAGCGTTCAATACCATGGATTATAAAAGCTGTTTCCAGCGTTTAATACCATAGACAAGAAAAACTGTTTCCAGCGTTTAATGCCATAGATAATAAAAACTGTTTCCAGCGTTTAATACCATGGATAATAAAAACTGTTTACAGCGTTTAATACCATGGACAATAAAAACTGTTTCCAGCGTTTAATACCATGGATAATAAAAAACGACGAAAAAAATTAAGAGGGATGTACTCGAAAAACCTACGAACAGTTATGAACGTTTTGTCGAAGTTATTGTACAATACGTGAGTATTTCAGCTATTTTTCACATTTAACTAGTTGAGAGATGTACGATGGGTTGCGAAATGATAGTATTTTCATAGGTTGAATATTAAACCAACAAACATTTTGTATTCATTGAAATCTACTCAGCATTCCTTCCCTTTTCAGCGACATGACGCGACATTCCCTACGATTATTCCGTAATCTTTTCTTTTTCCTTGTCTTTTCCCTTTCTAAATTATGGTGATAAATTATGCGTTCATTGTTTTCGTTTCATTTCTGTATTATCTACATCTGTTTTTTTTTTAATTTTAATTGGTTGTTACTTTTTTTGTTCATACTTTTTTCGTTTGCATCGTGTGTGACCCAAAAATGCCTATAAAACTAAAAGGAAAGGTATACCAGACTATCGTTAGACCCGCGATTATGTATGGCTCAGAATACTGGACTGCGTACAGCTCCTACTCTAGGCAACTTGAAACAGCAGAAATGCGAATGCTTAGGTGGTTGGCAGGAGTATCACTAAAATAAAGAATCAAGAGTTCACGCATTCGTCGTAGCCTGGGGGTCACTGACATAAACAGTAAGCTGGAAAAACGACAGCTGAGATGGTATGGACACATAAGACGGATACCACCTGACCATATGCTGAATCAAGCAATGTATGTGGATCTTCCTCGACAGCCGTCCAAAGGAAGACCAAAGAACTCCTGAATAACTCAATGCTCCAAAATCCTGCAGAGAAACTGTTTAGATGAAAGCGACACCCAGAACCGAAGAACATACAGCCTGAGAATGAGAACAGCCGACCTCAACAGCCTACCTAAGTAATGAGTTGGGACAGTGCCAGAAAGAAGACTTTTTTCGTTTGCATGTAACCTTAAAAAACTATTAACGTGAAAAAAAATTTAATGATCCAAATACATACTGTAGAAATGCATGTACTAAGTAAAATATATTGGTTGACAATATATGATAGAATAAAGAACGGAGTGATTTAAGATGAATGGAATAAGATGAAGAAGAGCATCCTGAGATGATTTGGGCATGCAGGACGAATTAAAGAAGAAAGGCAAATAAAGGAATTGATTTATACAAATATGACCGGAAGACGCGATAAATAAAGACTAAGAGAAGTATGGTTGGATCGAGTGAATTACTAAATATTTAAAAGAAAGAAACACCGAAAATCAAAGAAATTGCCGGAGTTGTATGAAATGTTTGCGTGTAGAAGAAGCAAATTATGTGTTTTGATATATGAATGTCTGGCGATCTATGTCTCTGCCTACCTTAAAGGGAAATTGAGTGATAATTTGTGTGTATGTTAAAAATTCGACAACAGAAGAAAATGCATCAACCAACAATTGTCCTAGACACATGTTATTCCTGACAAGTTAGTTTCAAAACATTGCTGTAGGAAATTAAATCTATTGATTGTTTTGTGAAATGAAATGTTATTATATATAAAAAAGAAGAAGAAATAAAAATCAAGACAATTAAAAAAAAATACTAAAGGCAAAGAAAAAAAAGAAGAGAAAAGCGTTGACCACGTAAGAACTTAAAATAGAAGAGAAAAATATTGACCACATAAGAACTAAAAATAAAGTACAATTTATTTGATTCAATTTCACTCTTTCGTCATTATTTAAAGCGACGGAGCAAACAATTCACGTCTTATTCAAATGTTTCCGACAAATTGCCGGTTTGAAACTGTACGCATGTAACATACCATATATGTTATATTTAGTTATTGTCGGATTAATAACGCCATGTTTAACGAGCTAGACATCTCCAAGGACTTTTAAAAAATCAATGTTTTGCAGGCATGATCGCTGAATTTCGAGTCCTGAAAATTGTATTTAATAATATTCGGTCAGTTTAAGATAATTGTGTTATTTAATTTCAAAATATTGAAATTTGCACAATTTTTAAGTTTAAAGTTCTTGGTTCATAAAAAATCCATCGTTTGTGTTTTAAATAGACATTGTTGATATCTTTAATAAAATAAAACAAAACACGCCATATACAGTGCCATACTACTGGTAGGTATATATCGTATCGTGTTGTACCGTATTACACTTTCGTTGAACAAAATCAAACCCGGTGGGCTTATTTTCTAGTGACAATCACTTACAATCAACTAGAGAGGTGGTAAAAAGGCCTTAACTGATTGAGTGCGTTGCTCATTCGAATCTCGATTGAAATCTCTGCCATGGGTGCGAGGTCTATTTTCACATGTGATTTTCTTTAGTTAATTTCGAATGATCACCAAAAGGGACACAGCTCACTTATGTGACAAATATTGATTTTAAAAATAACCTGTATCTGCTTATTTTTTTTTCATAGAAAGATGCTATAAAATAAGGTTTTATTAATTAGAAAAAATATTTTTCTTTTAATCTGAGTTTCCGCAGAAATTAAACCCATAATCTCCGGGCTAGAAATCAGGTGCCATGCCAACAAAGTAGGCTATGAAAGTCTTCATATGAATATACAATTTTTTTATTAGAAATAAAACTAGTAAAAAAGCTTGTGCCAAACTTCAAATTGGTAATATTGACACGTTCCACATTTGACTTATCTGGATTAAGTGGCAATGGAGCTAAAACAAAAGTGATAGACGATACGAAAATAGTAACGTTATAAAAATAAACTTCAATTTACATAGCTCCGTTTAGAAAGCAGTTTCTGGCCAAGAGTGCTCTTACTCGAGAAACTCTACCTTCAAATACTAGTATGTGTATATAAAAACCTTAATTGCAAAGAACTGAAAAACAAACATAAATCTCTCTTTATGCCTGAGAAACAAAATAAATTATTAAATATCTTGATGAATATTTGAGCTTATATTTGCATGACGCAATCTGATAGCTGAAAATTTAATTCGATGAAAATTAATAATTGCTCATAAAATATAACAAGTACAACAGGGGGTGAGCAGTAGAGGGAGGCAAGTAAAGTAAGCAAAAAATATATTTATGACTTTCATCCGAATTAGCATTTATGATTTAATCACTTTCTGTGTGACCTGGGGAACTAAATTTAATATATAACTAAGGAAACACTTCATTAGCTAATAACTAATTTATGTTATCGTTATAAAATAGAATACATTTTCAGAGTAAATTACTTTAACTTATAAATATTAATTTCATTGGCATAATTAAAAAGATGCTTGTTTCAAAATTTTAAATTTAGATTCTTCTTCATCATCGCGTGCTCAATGTTGAGCTTCATTGAGTCCTCTGCTGTGTCTCGGACTCGGCGTACCATCTGTCTTCATTCCTCCTGGTCCCAGCAAGGATGAAGACAGATGAATGCAGTGGCAGATAATCCTGTCAACTTATTTATTTCATCTACCCATCTCATAGAACATCACTTTGCTCGCTTTCCCCCCATCTGTCCCTATGAGCACCAATTTCTATAGCAACATACCCTTGGTAAGTTTAGATTATTTTTCTGCATATGGCAAAGAAGGGTGCATGTGATGCTCCATCGCATAGGTTATCTACCTCTGCTCTAACAACCGCCCACATTGCTAGTAACCAAGGACCCAAGAACTGTAAGATGAAGCGAGAGTAAATTCTTGAAAACCTCTCTGACATGTTAAGTTGTTCCACAATGAAGGCATTCGTTCGTTGTTTCATCCTTGAAATATTCAACAATCGTCACCAACACCATACCTCGAAAGAGTCTATCCGTAGCCTTTATATTTATTTTATTGTATTATATTATACTTTGGTTCTAAACATTACAATCTGGCAGGATTTTTGCCATGTGGCTGTCTCTTTTAGTCAACCAGTATTATGTAAAATTACCTTTGAGGGAAAATCTAACTGGAATATTTTTTTTTAAATGGGTGAGAATCTAACTCACGACCCCTGATTTGGGGGACAATCCTCTAACCAATTAGGCCGCGTTGGTTCGTTCAAGTTTTTCCAAGTGTATGTGACGCGTATAAGAAGTTTATAAAACTAGGCATGGTTAATAAAACCATTTGTTAATTCTACACGATCGTTACCTCTGATAATCACTGAAAAAAGTTTATATATCTTCGCTCAGTAGGTACATTAAAGTTTATAAGAGAAGTACTATTTGGATAATACGAACGTCTTTCAAATTATAATGTGCGATAGAGATGATTTGACGTTTATGTTGGAAGGCCGTGTACTCATTTAGACCATAATAGGTCCAGCTGGGTCAGAGGACAGTAAAGTATCTCAAAAGGGCCGCCGTAACCCCGAGCCAGTAAATGACACTCTTTAGCCGCAATCCCCCCATAGACATACTTTACCATAAATGACTCCATTTATATTCGTCCCTCCACCAACACCATAACATACTTGGTGTTAGTATTATGGAGTGGGTGCTCCTGCTTGTGCTTGGTGCCCGTATTCTACGCAGAAATTACTTGACCTGTTTATCTAACGCTTATATAGTAATTCAAGTGAGTGAATGCTTGTAATAATTATATTACGTACAAGCAGAGCCGTGTTCGCTACTGGGCAAGCCTAGGCATTTGCCAAGTCAACAGGGATGCCCAAAGATCACTAACAGGTTATTAAAATGTTTACAAGAATGCTTTGGATGAACACCTTAAGAAGTAATGCGTTCACTTAAGTTCATATTTAAAATTACGAGGGTGATAATAATAATTATAATAAAATGACAATTTATTAAGCGCCATCCAGAGAGCAAACCCTTATTAAGGGCGCTCCAACTTAAAACTCGAACCTAGTATTGCAAAATGTCTTCTTTAAATACTATCATATAAATATATTGAAATAAAGATAACCAAGACTGTTCAATGCTGTTTTTTTTTTTCAAATATTAACATTTTAAATTTTTTGTACACCTTTTTTTTTTTCTCAAAAGAATAGACATGACCCAAGTCGTATGTATCGCTTAATACCCTCGAACACTAGGCGGAAAAAGTGGCTGTGTCGTTCGAGGGGAGTAGTATAGCGTGGGCTTCGAACCGACGACCTTCTGCACAGAAGTCCAGCGCGTTGCCGCACGGTCATGCACCTTTAATAAATTGTTTTGCGTAACAAAGTTTGTTATTATTGAAACGACCAAAAACATATTTAACAAACATACATTAATTCATACCATCGCACCATTTTCCTGCCTGGGTAGGCAGAAAGGATAGAGTGCCATATTTTTCTATCTCGACATATATACATATTTAGCATCTTCTTTATCCACTCACCTTCTACTATTACTCTGATTTTCTACGGTTCCTTCGTTCAAAATATAATTTACTTAAACCATCCATACTTTCCTTAATCTTCTTCTCACACGCCTTCTACTCATATTTCCACTTTATATCTTTTTTGTTAGTCTTTCTTCACTTATTCATTACACATGCCCAAACAATCTCAGCCTGCTCTTCTTTACCTTATTTAATGCATCAGTATTAGGTTCACATTCATTCCTAATTACTTCATTCAGTATTTTGTCACACATTGTCACTCCACGTATTTTTATCAATGTAGGCTTTTCTACAACATTTTTTGGCTTTTCTCAGTATTTTACTAATCCTCTGTTCACGCCCTTATATCAAAGATGACACCAAAATACTATTGTGGAGTATATATGTTTAAGTACCGCATTGACCTTGTTTGCTATCGCTTAATGCCATTCGGTATCCCTATATATTGACTTGTATTATTTAAAAATTCCGTTGTATACAGTATTCAGTAATAAATAACCCCCCCCCCCCCCGTGTATTTTTCTACAGCATTCGTTCGGCTTCTTCAGTCTTTTTCCACGTCTACCTTTCAATCCCATACTTCCAAGCTAGTCCCAAAATTTTGTTGAGTGCTATCATTCTGGCAAATGTTTATACTTTCCAGTTCAAGCATATAAATTGTTTGACTTTGTTTTCTATCGCTACACACCTTTTGAAGCATATTTTGACTTTTCCATCGTCTGAGAGAATACTACCTAAATAACAGTATTCCTCAACTATCTCCAATCTTTCATTGCAAACCCATATATTCCATTATATATTACAATACAATGAGAAACAAACGATCACAGTGAAATTTATTTAAAAATTCTCTCTAGATAAATATTATCATAATTTAAACATAACCTCATCCAGACACTCTACTTTCGTGACTTCTCAACAGATCTATCGTGACTTCTCATCAGCTGCTATCGTGACTTCTCAACAGATGGTTCGGGGCAAATATCAATTGGAACGGGGACGTGTCAATCTGTTGACATAATGGGGAAGTGGCGGGAGGTGGAGACCCTCAGGAGGGGGATCTTTACCAGGGAAGGATAAATTATCTATGAGGAGTTTTCGGTTTTGATTTTGAACTGAACAGTAACACAATCTACTAAAACTAAGACGATAGTTCACGAAAGTATTTTCCTACCAATTTTAGTTTGTGAGATGGTACATTACTTTCAGTATATTTATTGTCGTTCAGGCAAGATTTTTTAATCAACAGAAAGTTGAAAGCATAAAAAGTTTGAATATTAAATTCGAGGTTATAAAAAATTGTTTTCCGTTATCATGCATACATACGAGTACCATAACGCAATTCCTCTGTTGAGGACAGAATGCCAGACTTTCCCATCTCGATATATATTCTAAACCTCTTCAATATTGATACAACTCCTCATACAACTCCTACGATTTCTCTCACTTTCTGCGTTGAGTTCTATCAAAATATCATTTACTTGATCCAACCATATTTTCGTTGGTTTTCCTTTAACACGTCTTCCACTCGCATTTATACTCTTTTTTTTTCGTTAGCTTTTCTTCCTTTATTCGTTCTAATACCCAAAATATCTCATTAACACATCACCATTGAATTTATATTAATTTCTAATAACTTATTCCGTTTTCTGGCATACATACCCCTCCCGTGTTGTATTCTCAGTGCAATCATTTTTACTATATTTTGTTCTGCTTATCTTATCAGTATTTTTTTCCAAATCTACTATTGTTTCTCACAAATTAATGTTGGTTGTAAAACACTGTTGTGGGTTATCACCTCAATAGATTTTTATATTCTCCGGTTCGAGTATATAAGCTTAAGTGCCCCATCACCTACGTTTTCTATCGCTCCGCGTCGTTTGATATCCTTCTTGCCTCTGCCATCATTTGAGATTATACTCACTAAATAGCATATGAATCGAAATAGAGGCGTCTAAAATCAAAACATATTTTTGCCACTTAATAATAAAGAAATTTCAACCTGTTATTTTAGCAGGATACAAATAATAAGATAATAACGTACATATGATATAACTAAGAAAGATTACATTCGTGGTCTAATTGGTAAGACGCATGACTTCCACCCCAGGGATTTCGAGCTCTTTTTTCGGTAGTAGCAAAAAAATTAATACAAAAAAATCTTGTCTGGTCAAAGAATTCGTCTGGCAAATTGTTTTGCATGCTTCGAGTACCTTACAGCTTCTTCGTCATTTTAGTTTTGCCAACATGTGCAAACTGCGAGTTCGCTACCTACTACAGTGGTTCTCAAATCAAAGGTTCAATTACTGAAAACGAATACAATGTACTCGTAAATCTCTCAGCCACGTATTCAATATGCCCAAATAATTTATGAGGACATATTGAAAGGCTGAAGATATATGCGAGAGTAATGAAAAATTTGAGTAAGCTAAAAAAACTCTACTAAATAGGTAGTATTTTATCAAATGATGGAGCAGTTATGAGGAATATCGTAAGGCATTGAGCAAAAAGAAACGAAGTCAATGAGAAACTTAAGTAAACTTGAGCTGGGCAGTATCAAAATATGTTGTGATGATTGCTTACAATAGTATTTCAGTATCAATGTTAACGTATGGGAGTGAAACATGGAACAAGACTGAAAAGAGCTAAATAAATGCTAGAAAATGAGTGCAAGAAAAATATATGTGATGATAGTGTTTGATAGAATACGGTATGAAGTGCTTAAGGGATGAATGTAGGTTCAAGGTTGTGATAAAATGAATAACTCTGAGACACGTAGAACGAAAATAATACGTACATAACACTGACAAAACCAAAATACATCGCAAATGTTAGTGGAAAACGTGGTAAATAAAGATCGAGAAAAGATAATTGTTTGAGAGGAGAGAAATCGTAAGAAGTGTGTGGATGTAGAAAAAGCGGATAATGTGTTTCGCGAGAGGTAAGTCTGACAAATTCTCTTTTTTGCCTACCCTGACATACGTATGTGCAGAAACGTCGCGATGGCATGTGAAACATTCTGTATGAAAAATAGAAACATAGTATTTTATACATCTCATTTTTTTAATATTGCAAGTCACCTGTCATTTAAATTTTAATATTGCAAGTCACCTATCATTTAAATTACTCACGTTTTTTAATTGACTTAAATAGGCTTTATACAATAGAACATATGTATTGATTGGTAACTGACATAACTCTGCCTTACACGAAATAGAAGGGAGGCTGCGCTTTTAAACCCATAAATTGTGAAGGACTTCTCGGGCACACGGGATCTGTTTAATATCTAAATACGCCAATCAACTTGATGTTTATGGAAAGGATAGAATTACAAATAGACGACATCAAGCAGCATTGTTTTAAAAGTGTTTCTATGGAAAACAGGAAGTAAAGAAATATTTTATTAAAATACAGGCAATTAAACAACTATTTAAGTAAAAATCTAGAAAATAAATAAAAAAATAGTTGGGTGAATTACTGCTAAAAACACTATTTATAGTGAAACACAAGTGATAAAGTACATATACCTGTTTTAAAATTAATTGCAAGTATGGAAAAAGTTCTGTTTTATAGTGAAATACCTATCTTTTATTGAAATAGAAGCAAGAAAGAAGATCTGTTTTGCTATGAAAGAAGATCTGTTTTGCTATGAAAGAAAGGCTAGAAAGAATTTTTTTTTTAATAATGAAATACAATTCAGAAAGTCTCTTTCGTAATGAAATTTAGTTAAGAAAGATTTGTTTTATAATGAAAAATTACTTAGAAAGAAAATAAATGTGTTCTATAATGAAACACAAGTAAGATAGATGATCAATGCTAAAAAAATAACTGGAAAGAAGCTTGGTAAGCTTGCTGCGGTTTTTTTAATAAAAATAATTTTCTGAACACATGCAGCGAAGCACCTTACCTAATGGCCGCAGCCATTACCTTCTTGTCATTAAATTAAACAAGTTTATATTTGTTTTGTAACATTTTTAATGTGTGAGTAATAGTGAATTGGAATCCCGAGTTATAGTATCTAGTAGTATATTAGACATTGGCTAGAAACAGGCATAAAGTTGAGCGATTTAACTCGCAAATTTTGTATGGCTGGCTCACGGGCACAGCAACAAAGAGCGAGTAATCTCGCTAAGGCACCTAACCGATTAATGGAGCTATAATTATTGTATTTTTACTTTTTTATTGATTTGATATTTATATTGTTGACTTTATTTTTAAAAATAATTATTTAACTCTTTAATGTGGAAAAAATCTACACAGTAAAATAAACTTAGGTAACATACCTGTTTTGCTTTATAAAAGCAGTCAGAATGCTTTTGTAAAGCAAACAGACTTGTCACTTTAATTTATGTTTATTGTGTGGATTGTTTTCATATTTAAGTTTGAAATCATTCTGTGTTTTTATTATTATTCTACGAGTATTCAGCCATATTGAGATACCGTGTTAACAAATACTTTCAGAATATTTGATGAGATATACTCGTATAATATGTAAATATTATTTCCAAACAAGTCAAATTTATTTTTACAAACTTTTAATTGAAAATGGTGTGCTATATAAAGAAAGAGTTACCATAAATATAACCATCCAAATTGTGTAAAATTTCTCAGGCATCGTTTACTCTCACCATACCGGCCGGAATAAGTTTTAAAAATGTCTGTTTTATTAGAGCACTCATAAATATTCATGAAGTTTTGATCCTAATTCGGGGAATGCTTAATATTCAACCCAAACCCAAATTAAGCTCCGGGCAGTCGCGCTACGCAGAATTATCAAATCCGGTTCTGGACTCGGACGCTCGGGGCCCATTTCAGTAAATCATTTCATAAGCGATCAATGGAAACATTACAAAGTCGAGGTGATAATCAGGGCCTGAAAGTGAAGTTTTTCGAGAAAATTATTAAATAATAGAAAGAAAAATGGTACGAATGAATTAATTTTCTGAAATATTTAAGAATAGAAAATTAGATGAAAAGGTAATTGGATTTTTTGAGACAAATGATGAGGAATTGAGAAAAAGAAGTAAGGACCACGGTAGAAGAGTCTGGCACTTCACCACCTATTCTTTTTCTGTTTGCCCATACCGATGGAAAAATGGCATAATGATATGTTTTTTTAATGCAAAAGTTTTGAGAGAAAATCATTGTTGATAACATGAAAAAATATCTGCAATATCGTTGTTAGTTAGTGGAGATCCCATACCAAAATATCTACAATATCGTTGTTAGTTAGTAGAGATCCCATACAAAATATTTACAATAGCGTTGTTTGTTAGTGGAAATCCCATACAAAATATCTACAATAGCGTTGCTTGTTAGTGGAGATCCCCATTCCAAAATATCTACAATAGCGTTGTTAAATAGTGGAGATTGCATACAAAATATCTTTAATAGCGTTGTTAGTTAGTGGAGATCCCATACAAAATATCTGCAATAACGTTGTTGGTTAGTGGAGATCCCATACAAAATAAGGTTGAAATCTTTTCAGATATCGTACGTGTACGTAATTTTTTTTCATTATTGCTCAGTTTGTAAATGCTCTATTTCAGTAATGTTCCGTTATTTATTGATCAACTTCAGGTATTTTCGGTTTGATACTGTTCTGTTTGGGTAAGGCTTAATTGTTTACTGATCATCCTCATTATTACTCAATTTATAACTGCTTCTTTTCAGTAATGCTCAATTGTTTAGTGTTTCATTTCAGTTATACTCAGATGTTAACTGGTCGTCTACAGTAATGCTCAGTTTATAAATGCTCCATTCCAGTAATTTTCGGTCATTTATTGATCAACTTCAAGTCTTTTTGGTTTGAAACTGTTCCGTAGTAATGCTTAGTTGTTTACTGCTCATCCTCATTAAAACTCAATTTATAACTGTTTCTTTTCAGTAATGCTCGATGTTTTACTGCTGCATTTCAGAAATACTCAAGTATTAACTGCTCACTTTCAGCTCTGCATTTTTAACAATACTCAATAACTAACCACTCAGTTTCAGTAATGTTCAAATATTATCACTTAACTTAAGTAATTATAATTGTTAAATGCTCGACTAAAGTAGTTCTCAGTTTTTTACTGACTTGGATCAATTTTGAGTACAATCATGAATCAAACCCTAAACACCCAGATTAAAGAGAAACTCTAAACACCCAGATTAAAGAGAAACCCAAAACACCCAGATTAAAGAGAAACCCTAAACACCCAGATTATAGAGAAACCCAAAACACCCAGATTAAAGAGAAACCCTAAACACCCAGATGAAAGAGAAACCCTAAACACCCAGATGAAAGAGAAGTTTACTTTCTTGATATAATAGTTCTTCATTAAACTATTTTAACTTTGAAAACAACAAAATTATATAATCGAAAAAAAATATGAATTATTCATCTAAATCAAGGGTGGCCAACCCGCGGCCCGCGGGCCTCGTGCGGCCCGCTGGGCGTCTACTTGTGGCCCGCGAAGCATATGCACACATTTTTTTCTTTTAGTGTACATAAATCACCAAAAGAACATTCTATCGTGCGTAGTTCGTATCATATCCCATATATGGAAGTATCTCAGTACATTGATTCAACTATCGTGACAATTTCTTCTATGGTATATTCGTGTTAACAAACAATCACAACGTTAAGCTGATTTTAAAAAGCGCGCACGCCGATCTTGCGTGGATAGCCGTGAGCGTGAATGCGGGGCGGGATGCGTCGTGCGACCGCCAGTCTGTGGCAAGCTCGCAACGCCGTCGTACGTGTGGTCGCTTCCATTGTGTGCGTTATCGCCATGTGTTTCGTGAGATTTTGCGATCGACTTTCAAATACACATTGATAGGAATACAAGTTGCTATAACCGAGTATCCTGTCTAATACTATACCGAGTCCTGTCTACTTTTTTAAGTGCAGTGAAGGTAAGCAAACCCAGCTTTTATTTTTTTTAATTAATCTATGATATTTGGCTTTGATTTTGTAGAGTTCTATTTTTTGTTTTGTGTTTAATTATGGGTATCTTACCAAATTACCAACCGTGCTGACCACTGGCTTTTGTCTGAGTACCTACTTTTTCTATTAATACAAAAAAATAAAAGGCCAAAGAAACAGAGAAGTGAAATTTCTATAGGAATATAATTTTCCCACTGCGTCGTTCGGTCTGCGCAACGTTCAGAATGCGCATGACTGAAAAGAGGTCTCCAACCTTTTAACACTTCCCTTACTGTGCTAAAAAATTACGCCAGTAACGGCGTTGGACACTGAGGGTACACTAAACATGTATGTTTCAAATTAAAATTATGCAAAATCTGCTAGGTTATTTTTTGTTATTAGCTATAAACATAATTTTACCATGTAATAAAATGTCGAATAATATAAAATAAAGGTAAGAAATGATAAAATAAGAGCTAAAACAGAAAGGCATTTCTATAAGAATATTATTTTTACGCTGCGTCGTTCGGTCTGCGCAACATTCAGAATGCGCATGCGTGATAAGAGATTTCCAGCCTTTTAATTTTTTTTCATAAAATTATACAATAAAATGTAGCGTGTATTTTTTTGGCAATAAAACCATAATTCGAATAAAGACAATAAATAACATATAAACAAAATATAAAATGAATATATAAATTCAAAAATCAAGGTTTTAGGGTGAGAAATTTATATAGTATAAACAAACACGAAATTCAAAATTATATATAAACAAACACGAAATTCAAATCAATAAAATATATGCAATTTGGAAAATATAAACACTACAGAAAATTTGAAAATAGGACAAACATATCATATAATCAAAGTTTAATCCTGTGGAGAAAGTTATCGCAATTGGGGCATGAAACCACTTTTTTTTTTTAGTATATTCTACGTACTAAACACGCAGGTGTTTGACAAATATTGCAGAATAGCCTGTTTTTTTTTCTCGAATGTTTTTAATAAAACCCACAACTTCCTCTTTTGAGGACCTCACGGGGTGCCAACAGGGTATTATTTACTAATGTTTCGGATATTGACTCGCCACAATATGTTAAAACTGTATTAAAAGCATCTTGTTGTTGCTATTTTTCCTTTTTAAGATATTGGGCATTGCCAATTCCAAACTTAACTCTCTTGTGAAATGTTTTCGGTGGTATTAATTATTTTGTTTCCACTCTGGATATTTGTCTATCCATAAGAGGTATGCATTCAATGCAGCCATATCTATAATTTCCATAAAAAGACGGAAAGGCCATCTTCTCGTTGACCTTGAGCAAGAGTACTCTCAAGTAATTTGGTCTCCCGTATCTACTCCAATTTTCGTATTATTATAATGATGTATAATTACTACAGTGGCTTTTGTTTTTCTGAATAATCAATTTCTGCATCATTGAATTGAGTGGATAATAATAATACTGCTTTATTTTTTGTGGTACACACGAGACAAGTATTTTTTTTTCAGCTACTATGGATTGTTTTCTCTCTAGACGGTATAAATTCAAGTGAGATTACTCTTTTATTTTTTCGAAGCGTGCCAGTTAGAGTTAAACTTTTTAATAAAAGATTATCGGCTAATTTGATCGAGGTAATAAAAATACCTGTGGTTATCCTCCTGTTCGTGCCATACTGCGGTTGAACCATTTCTATAACTACTCAGTTACCTTGATTTATCTCTCTCTACGATTATTTATCATACCAGAATAAGCCTGTAAATTTGTTATGCGTCATATGCCGCCGCAGTCGGCAGCAACCCAGATTTTGATGCCATATTTACCAAGTTTAGACTTCATGTACACGCGAAATGAACAATTATCTCTAAAGTTTGCCAAACGTTCATCTACAGTTATATTCGAAGATGGAGAATAATTGCTTTTGCACATATCCATAAACATTTTTGAAATCCACTTAATTGGTTCTAATTTATCTGAAAAAACCCTGATATCTCTCTTCTCGGGTTTCTTTATCATCAAAACGAATATGACTGTAAATATAGATGAATCTATCTCGAGACAGAGCTGTTGTGAAAAATGACTGGCAAAAGGGACTTTCACTTATCCACAATTCACTCAAAGATAGCTTTCGTGTTCGATTTCTGCCAGGTGCGAGCAATATTCCAATGAATTCATATAATTCGTCTTTTGATATTGGTTGGTTCTTTTCTGAATGAATTCGATTTAAATGACGATTTGTTTCTTAAACATCACTTTTACAACCTCTTCATTTACAAACAGACAACACATATCTTTTATGGAATGTACATTTATACTTGAATTTCTCAGTCCAGAATCTTCGATGAGAATATTTGATACCCGACCGATGCCTCGAAGATTGAGGTGGTACTCGTAATGAACTCCATTCGAATCCATGTTTTGATGTAAATAATATGTCTTCGTCTTCTTCACTCGTCTCCAAATCAGAATATACTTCATTCTGTACCTCGACAAAATCTTCTGATTCTGATATATTGCCTGTCGCCTTAAATTCCAAATCGCTATCATCGCCGTCGATATTTCCCGCCATCTCAATTATTATATTTTTGAAAATGAAATAATAAATAAAATGTTCATTAATTATAAAAAGAGTAATGGTACAATATAACATACCAGATAAAAAATGATAATAGAAAAAACATACCAGATAAAAATAAAAAATAACAATCAGGATTATAAAACTGGTGACGAACCCCTGGAAAGGGCGCTATACGAACTGTCAAAAAAGAATGAGTGTTTGACATTTCGTCAATTCGCGATTTAAAATCATTAATTTCTGTTGAATTAACTATGAATGTTTTGTTTCCTAATGACATCATTCAAATCATAGAGGTTTCGATGAGGAATACATAAAGTATGAAGACCCTGCAAGCAGTATATTTCGAGAAATTAAATAAAATATAAGTCATGATCACTCGCTATCCATCACCGTACGGCAAGTGTTAAAGCACGTGTGAACAGCTTTTTAGTCAAATGAAGCATATTAAATCTCAAATGAGAACACGAATTACTGATGAGCATTTCGAAAACTGTTTGCGTGTAGCAACAACATCAATCGTTATCAACATTGATGCACTTAGTTCTGATAAACAAAATCAGACGTCTCACTAAAATTTATTATATTTTGTTTATTTTTTATTATTATTTTTTGTATTGCCTAACTCTAATCTAATAAATATGTTTGATTCTCATTTTAGTTATATCTTCTAAAAAAAAAAAAAAACAATATATTTCTTGTTTGCTTTGAATAATAAAAGAAATTTTGTTGTATGGCCCGGTAGGAAATCTTATTTCTAAAATCTGGCCTGGCTGCTGAAAAGGTTGGCCGCCCATGATCTAAATGAAACTCTTAATATGGAAAAAAAATGTTTTTTTTAGTATATGAGATTTTATTAAACATACAACACGAAAATAAAATATCCTAAAAGCTTTGTTAAAAAGACAACATCGATATATTAAAGCTGTGATGTGCCAACACGTATCTATGTCTGCTCAAGTCCAAACACTCGAAAAACCTCTTCATTCAACAAACACCTCTCCAATCAAATATTTGTACTCGTTGACGCCAAATCACAAAAAAGCGAGAGGCAGGGCCGCCTTATCATGATAGCTCATTAGGCTATAGTCTAGGTACGAGTTTATAAAGGGCACTCAAAAAAGCCTGTGAAAACTATTTGACGTTTTTGACATCAAAATGTACATAAATATTTACCAAACACGGAATTTAGGTATTTGACTAATCAAGCTACAGATATTGTGCATCTATACTCTACATAATCTGATGGAAAATTATACACACATATTTTACTATGCGTCGGACTATGTGTTCCCGCGTTATTTCGCACCACACTTTTATGTAGGAGGTCACTGGTTGCAATCCAGCGATGTGCTACTCCCTTTAATGAAGCGCGTGCAGTTCTTTGGCACAATATAAAAAGGGTAAAAGGATACTTATAGTTGCATTATTAATTATTCTTTTTAACAAGTTTGAATACTATGGGCTATCGTATATTATTGTGAATCTTCTTGTGCAGGGCACCTTTTCATGTTATGGTTTATAGTGTCCAAGCTATTGCAATTCAGCGAGCACACAGTCTAGACAAATACTGTTCAAAGTTTACAGACGATCGGAAGCATTAACTTACTGCAGCTTTTCGCTAAGCAGAGATTTAAACAATTCTTTTAATTGCGTGGTAGCGCTGTAATAATTTATGGTTTGCAGAAAATTATAGAAAAACTTGAATTCGGATTTTAAACAATCTAAGAATCAAAATGATTTAGACGTGTATCTATCAGGAAACGAACGTGGAAGGTAAACTTGCTTAGCGTGAAAGCTAACCGTTAAACCACGGCGTTGAAAAAACACTATGAAAGAGTTATTTGAGGAGATACAATATTTAAATTATTTTTTTAATCCACTGCTGCTCACATGGTATAAAGGTCCGTTTAAAATAAAACGGCGCTGGCTAAAGTAGGTGTAACCTGTCACCATCCTTAACTCACCCCATTAGTCGGCTCCTAGCAACCCCCGAAAAGCAAACATTTTTCACGCTCGAGCGGCCAAATAAAGAAACGACTACGAGAAGAGCTCCTAAAATTTTTATTTGTGAAGCTAAAACTTTCTCTTGTGTAACGTATCATAACAGATGCTGTGTACAGTTTTTGTGACAATCTTACGAGATAAAGAGGACGAAGAAGAGCGCAAAGTGCGCAAAGTGTTTCTTACAAACATGTGCTGTTTGCAAAGTATGAGTTTCTTCCGCACCGCGTCTTGTTGAGCGTTCGCTTGGTAATAGTAAAAAAATGTACATTTTTGGTATAAAAATGTCGTTTTATATCGCCAGATTACGATTATCGATAAAAAGCAAAACCAATTATTTTTATTACGATTTTTCTTTAGCTAAATATAATTTCAAATGAATTGCCGTTAAAGCTGATATGTCCAATAAGAACATTCCGAGATGGTCAAGATATGTGGAATAAATTTATGAAGAAATGTAAATTACATTTTGAAATAAGTAAACATGTCAGAGAAATCGTTGTGTACTCGTATATGACCATTTTTAATAGAAATGATAGTATATATGACCATTTTTTGTTGGTTCACGTTTCAAAGTAGTTGTAATTTTTACAGTCAATTCTATGAAAGGGACAATGAAAAATAAATGTTCTTTTGTATATTTCAAAGCGTTCCGGAGAAATAAAATCTAATAATTAATATTATTCTGTCTTCTTGTCGACTCAATTTATTCACATCTAAAAATAACGTGATGTCAAATAAATGTCCAAAACGGTTAAACCCACAAAACACAAATGTCGGTTGATTTAAAATATCATTTATGCATACCTTAATCCTTTTTATTAATAATATAAAAATGAAAATAATATGTACAACCGTTTAGAATGCTGACTCCTCTTAAGGGCGCTCTGACTAGGGATTCAAACCCACTATTATACACAGAGTAAAATGAAAATAATATGTACAGCCGTTTAGAGTGCTGACGCCTCTTAAGAGCGCTCTGACTAGGGATTCAAACCCACTATTATACATAGAGTAAAATGACAATAATATGTACAGCCGTTTAGAGATTCTGACTCCTCTTAAGAGCGCTCTGACTAGGGATTCAAACCCACTATTATACACAGAGTAAAATGAAAATAATATGTACAGCCGTTTAGAGTGCTGACTCCTCTTAAGGGCACTCTGACTAGGTACCCACTCAGAGTAAAATATCAACACAAAGAATTTTTATGCATAACTAATTAAAAATATTTTTTTTAAATCTTTATGAATATTTAATTTACTGCCGTGAAACGTGTATTGCAACATATTACAAATTCATAGTAACACATCGATCAATAAGTCCCGGGACTAACCAGCAGATGGCGTCTCTAATAACAAATCCATACCATTCTCAGTTAGTACCAGCCTTTAGAAGTTACGTGTCAAACTTTCATGATATGCCGACATTGTGTCATTGAGTTATAGTGGTTTTAGCGACGCTACTTTTGCTATTTTCAAAACAATGGAAAAAACCGAATTTCGTGTGTTGATAAAACCTTGTTTTTTAATGGAGAAAAATACCATTTAACCTCAGCGATGGCTTGAAAAGTGTTATCCGGGCTCTGCTCTGTCGAAAACAACCATTTGTCGGTGGTATGCTGATTTCAAACGCGGTCGTACAGACACAAATGATGCTGAACGCTCTGGTCGTCCAAATGAGGCTGTTACACCAGAAAACATAAAAAAACCCTCAAAACCGTGATAGAAAATCGCAAAGTAAAGTTGCGTGAGATAGCTGACATTCTAAAGATATAATTTAGTAGTGTTTACACTATTTTGCATGAACATTTGTTGGAACAGAAACAACGTGTCACAAGTCGATGGTAACGATGGCTAAATTGCATGAGTTGAACTTCGAATTGCTTCCGCACCCACCGTATTCTCTAGATTTGCCTCCCCAGCGACTATTGGCTGTTCGCAGACCTCAAAAAGATGCTCCAAGGAAAGAGATTTGGCTCCAATGAAGAAGTGATTGCCGAAACTAACGCTTATTTTTGAAACCAAAGATAAATCGTTCTACCCGGCTGGCATAGAAAAGTTAGGAAAGCGTTGGAATGAATGCATCGCTCTTGAAGGAAACTCTGTTGATGAATGAAGAAGAATTTTGGTAAACAAATGTTGTTTTAGTAGTTAGTCCCGGGACTTATTGATCGATGTGTTAAACAGCGTAAAGAACGAGTTAATCCATGTAGTAATCTTCTCAAAGTAACCAGAAAGCTGTTAAACCAACCTTAAGTGAAAACCATACTGGAATATTTTGTGAAAAATCGGTTGGCGACGGAAATCAATCTTGCAACCCCAAAGTTTGAAGACATGCGTCTTACCAAATAAGCCAAAGAGGTCATCGGTGGGCTCATTACATAATGTTCAAAACGCCCCGAAGGAGAGAGTTAGCTATCTAGTTGACTTTTTATTTTTATTATTCAGGTTATATGTAGATTTGACCTCTTTTTCATATCAATATGTATTAAAAATATATGCACGACATTCAATTAAGGGTTGTTTCAACAATGCATTTAATACTTGAATTGTGGTTACATCACGTTTGGTTCACATACGAGTATTTTAATGAGGCTGGACAATGAAATGCGAGGAGTATTAAACATAACGTATTTAACGTTAAAATACATCAAATCGAGTTTTTCTAAAAATGTAATGTTGGCGTACCAAAGAAGTGAAACCGGAATATACAAATTTATTCCAAAAACAGACAGTATCAAAATCTGCGAAGATGATGGTCATAATAGTATTTTGGTGTCATCTTTGATACATGGAAATGAAACGTGGACGTAGAAAAAACTGAGAGGAGCCAAATAAATGTTATAGAAATGCGTGCATTGAGAAAAATACATGAATTGACAATGTATGATAAAATACGGAATAAAGTGATAACGAATGAATGTAAACTTAAGAGTAATGTAATGAGTAAGAAGGAGGGCAGGCTGAGATGGTTTGAAAATGTGGAACGAATAAATGAAGGAAGACTAACTAAATAGATATATAGCGCAAATATGAATGAAAGGCGTGTGAGAGGTTGACTAAGGAAAGTATGGTTGGATCAAATAAATTATATTTTGAAAAAAATATTTTGGAAAGTTTGAAAAATCGCTGAAATTGCATGAGAAGGTGTATGGATGTAAAATAAGCTGAAGATGTGTGTCGAGATAGGAAAGCCTTGCGATCTATCTTCTCTGTCTACCCTGACAGGAGAATGGTACGATGGTTTGTATATATGTACTATTAAGTAAAAAAAATAGATAAATGGCAGTTTATGCTTTTTAAATACAATTTATCTAAATAAATAGGAAATACTCAAAGTTCAATTTCTTTTAAAATAGACCGATAGGTTTACTAGAAAAAAAGGTATCCACTTGCAAAGAAACAATATGGGGTAGTGAAGACATATCGATTTGTCGAAGGACCCAAATTAAATAAAATCGACAAAATAGGCTTCATTGAAATCTCAATTCTTCAGTCCCTTAACCTTTCTAGACGAGAAGACTAATGCCAGCTGGAATAGAGATTGCCCCGGGCTGAGTTATCGATGGTATCGCGGGGCCGGGCCCGGTCCGCTCTGGGTAGGGGTGAGAGGGCTCGGCTTTGGGTTTCGACCCATTTAGGATAAATAAAAAAGGATGCGAATGACGGAATAAAATTCAGAGCTTTAAATTAAAATAAGGCTTTACCTTAAGTTTGAAAAACAAGATTTATATTTGGATTGAAGAGTATTTTTGCCCAATAACATAACCACCACCAATCACTTCATCCATGTTTGATTACGGTGACTTTGTTGGCATGACGTTCGATTTCCGATGGTACCAAAACAAAGTTTCCTATTCAGGTAAAATAATTCCATAAAACTCACACGCGTCGACAACGTGTGCAAGTGTTATTGTTTTTTTCATGTTCGGTAGTGTTACCAAAACGTACAGAGACAAACAGCCAGTTGTATGCCTAATACAATGGCTGTTAACCAGGAGGCTCGATCACTGGGACGAAAGAAATTATCGTCTCCTGGCCATGACTTTTCAATGTTCCGGAACCACCAATACTAATTACTTGGTAATTTTCAATTACAAAAAAATCTTTAAAAAAATAATAGTTAAAAAAATGTTCAAAAGTCACTTTAATAAGTGGGTGAATGTTTTTTTGTCGCCAGTCTTCGAAGAAAATTTCTTAAATTTTTGATAATGTGTTATGAAATGCGTCAATATCCGAGGCAGTCCCGTTCAAAAAAGTTTAACCCTTGCAACAGACGTAGCGGCTGGGAGATCTGTTCTTTCGTACGTGATTGTACAGTTCCTTCAGGCGCAATCTAGTGTAACATTTAACGCTAATCTTAATTCTGGACACCTCACAACTCCTCGAACGAGCCTGACAAAGTTTACAAGGAGGCGAAGATGTTTTTGTACGCTCAAGAAACTATATCAAAGCATGCCTATTAGAAACTGAGTAGGATTAAACCTTATATAGACAACTAACTCACTTACATAGTAACATATAGATATATCGCTGATATTTTTTATTGTACATTTTCCCCCTTGAGTGAGTTTTGTACCCCCAGCGGGCTGCAAATATCGCTTTCTAGTTGTTGGGTACCACCAAACGAAAAATAAAAATTCATACTTCAGCTTGATCGGAGTAGGCAGAGAGAACACATATCCTCTTTGTTCTATCCTGGCATAGATGTTTTACTTCTGGCACGTATATACTATATACGTCTTCATGCACACTCTCCCAAGACTCTCACAAAAACTCACTCTACTCTTTCCAAATAAAAGCAATTTGATCATGCCATATTTTCCTTAGGTTTTTTAAACTTCTTGTCCCTTCTATATTACTCGATTAAATTATTTTTGCAGTGGTGAAGAAAAAGTCAAAAAAACTTGAACTGATGCATTGAAGGAAACATGACAAATAAACATGAACTGATGCATTAAAGGAAATATGACAAACAAATTTGAACTGATGCATTCAAGGAAATATCACGATAAAAAAGGATGGTATGTGAACTTTGATGGACAAAACTTGGGCGCGCTGGTATTTTTTTTAATCTTTGACTTCTCTTCTTAACTCAAAAGGAACATAGTAAGCGTGTATATGTGTAGATGGATTGTTTTCTACCAAGTTGGAAAGTTATTCAGAATACATATTGTGTTATATTATTGCATTTCACGTAACTGTATATTGAACAATCTGGTAGACTAATTGACATGCCACGTAGCAATTTCACCCAGTCATCGAATAATATTATCTTAATAAAAAAAAACTCTTATTCTAAGTCAGTTAAATGGCGTATTTTACTCCTGATTCTGTATTCAGCGTCTCTAGGATGTTTAAATAGATGATGTGTCACTTTGATTGGTGTTTTGAAAATTCTTCATATTTTTTTTTACAAAATAATAATAATTTAACTTATTTATTTGTACAAACTTGATGATCATGTAACCTTCTTATTAACTTTCGTCTGTTTAGTTGAAAGAAAAGGTCACCTTAGAAGAAGGTCATTAAATTGTTTTACAATGAAGCGTTAAATACACAAATAAAGATTTTACGATTTTTTTCTTAAAACCAGACTGAAACCCTTTATATGGTAAAAATAGTTCCAATGAAAATTGAGCCCGCAACCCCTGACTCAAAGACAGGCATCTTAAAAATTAGACCACGATGCTAGTACAAGCATGCTTTTCTAGCGACTGTTTTTTTTTTTGTTTTTGTATCCAAAGATAATCAATATAATTAGTGAATTAGGCTGGTAAGCGATATTCTTTGCTTTGCTTGGTTGATATGGGATAACTGTCAAATAGAAATAACACCACTAATTAATATTCTTAGAAAGTGGAGTGTAAAACAATACCATCAATAATTAACATGATAACGTATCAGAAAGATAATTGATTTTTTTATCAAACTAATAATGACGACTTCACATGGTTGGAACCATATTTTCCAGCGGCGTCTTTAGTTCACAAAGAGTTTTTGAAAAAAATAAATACTTTATAAATAAATTGGTAAGCTTCTTCTTCGAACAAATAAAAATTCAAATCGATAGTTTTTTAATTTAATAATTAAAAACCTTTGGATCAAATGCAAATCCACAAAAGATTAACGATAATAATAAAAGGTCATACAAAGCGCAATTTAGAGACCAGACCGTCCCATATGGATTCGAATTCACTTTTATCAACCGATTAAATATATTACAAAAAATAAACAATTTACGTAGAAGGAGAGGAAAGGGTGATTGCGGTCATTATGGTATAAGGAGCTTTACATGTCTATGTGAGAAAAAATATATTTGGTAAGAAAATCACAGAAAACTTACCGCAGGAAGGCGAACCACAAACACAACTTTGTAGATCATACATTTTAAAATATAGATTATGTGAGATTAAAAACGACAGTATTTAAAACACATTGAAAAATATTTTCGCCGCTGAAATGTATTGCTTTAATGCATAACATTGCCAGTATTTGTCAAAATATACATTCTTTTCTAATTACGAGTATAAATACAATTTAACGTCGTATTTTCAGGGTTGAAATTTTCGTTTATTGATGTTTAAAAAAGCAAATTTATGATAGTAGGAAGTCGAGGCAAAAATGATTAAAAAGTTATTTGATAAAAAATGGTAGAGGTATGGAGAAGTGGGTAGAATAAAGTATTTGTAATTATTCTGGACAAGCATTTGAAATTTAATTCAAATACTGAATTTGCCACTAAAAACATGGTAAAATTTCTCAGTAGAGCTAGAAATAAATTTAATCCAAAGGAGTATTTTATATACCACCATTCAAAGAGCAAACTGGTACACTATTATGTTGTAGATGTACTCGTATGTGGTACACGGTAAAACTATCTACGAGTATATTATGTTGTAGATGTATATGGTGCACGGTAAAACTATCTATATATGTTGTAGATGTATATGGTACACGGTAAAACTATCTATAGTATATTATGTTGTAGATGTATATGGTACACGGTAAAACTATCTATATTATATTGTAGATGTATATGGTACACGGTTAAACTATATATATTTTATATTAACAAATAAATAACGGTTTATTAATAGCAACGTACTATGTACAAGTACACATACACAATATATCTTGAAATTGCATTTATATATCCGGACAATGTCGAAGAAAATATGTGTAAGAGAGAAACTATCTAAGGTCCGTGCTAATCTCATAGCATCCACGAGTCAAGATACACCCTCACTAAATGCGGTGAGCCCGGCCGCAAGGATATCTGATATTTTTTTCTGTTGATCACCTTTTTATTTATTAGTTTGACTAACCAAGTCAATATTTTAAGTAACATAGTAAATTGTGACCTTTATATTATATAATATATTTGAAAATGTTGTTTATAGTTAAGGAATTAACGTTGTGGAGGTTTAAAGACATTGTAATTTATTTTTAACAAACACTGTTTATTCCACTTTTTTTTTATTTTTATGACGGTATGACCCTACCGGTTTCAAGGCTTTCACCTCATCTTCAGGGGAGCGCAAACAAGACTAAATGCTGTTCGATCTGGCACCGACATAGACACTTCTACGGTTGGAGGCGGGAGGGGTGAGGGGAAGGCTAGGTATAATTTCGGCCAGGAGCGGGGAGATTTTGGGGAAATAACTATTCAACAGATGCTCCGATCGGTATACTGACTTAGAAATTTATAGGGCCTCTAATCTGTCCAATTTATTTCCGTTGCCGCTAATATGTAAGAATGTGGCATCATCGATAGAAAAAGTATGATTCTCACGGTGACAGTGATTAGCCATTTCAGAATAAATTAGAGGATTTGTTAAGGCAGATTGGTGTTCACGAAATCTCTTTTCAAAAGATCTTCCTGTCTTTCCTATAAAGAAATTATCACAGTCAGCACATAAAAGTTTATACACACCGCTGTTCCTAAGTATTCCATTTTTGCCTTTCCCATTAAATAAGAGTTTCCGGAGATTAAAGTTAGTGTAAAAAGCTGGCTTTGTGTGACTTGGAATATTTTTGGTTATTTCATTTGATATATTTTTTATAAATAGGACTTTGCTCCATTTATAGGTATGCTTATAGGTGTCGTTAAATATATAATCTTTTATAAGTTTCTTTTTTGTTTTGTTTTTTAAAAGTGAATCAATGAGGCTTCCAGGATAGCCATTATTTGTAGCTATTTTTTTTATGGTTATTAATTCCTTTTTAAAATTGTCGTCGGTTAATGGGACACTGAGCAATCTATGAAGCATACAGTTAAAGGCGGCGAATTTATGATTATTAGGATGGTTAGAAGTTGCTGGAATTATAGAGTCTGAATAAGTATTTTTCCTATATATATCAAAGTCAAATGTGCCATTTTTCCGAGATAATGTTAGGTCCAAGAAATTTAATTTTCCGTCCTGTTCTGTTTCTAATGTAAATTTTATAAAACTTTCTATAGAATTTAAATACTTAAGAAAATGGTGTAATTGTCTATCGGTACCCGTCCAAACACAAAGAATGGCATCTGCATACCTAAACCAGCACAAAACATTTTTGGTTGACTTTAACTTACTCCTAAAAATACATTTTTCAAAATAGTTCATAAATATTTCACTGAGAAGGGGAGACACAATTTTAAAAAGGACGACAATTTTAAAAAGGAATTAATAACCATCAAAAAAATTGCTACAAATAATGGCTATCTTGGAAGCCTCATTGATTCACTTTTAAAAAACAAAACAAAAAAGAAACTTATACAAGATTATATATTTAACGACACCTATAAGCATACCTATAAATGGAACAAAGTCCTATTTATAAAAAATATATCAAATGAAATAACCAAAAATATTCCAAGTCACATAAAGCCAGCTTTTTACACTAACTTTAATCTCCGGAAACTCTTATTTAATGGGAAAGGCAAAAATGGAATACTTAGCAACAGCGGTGTGTATAAACTTTTATGTGCTGACTGTGATAATTTCTATATAGGAAAGACAGGAAGATCTTTTGAAAAGAGATTTCGTGAACACCAATCTGCCTTAACAAATCCTCTAATTTATTCTGAAATGGCTAATCACTGTCACCGTGAGAATCATACTTTTTCTATCGATGATGTTACATTCTTACATATTAGCGGCAACGGAAATAAATTGGACAGATTAGAGGCCCCATAAATTTCTAAGTCAGTATACCGATCGGAGCATCTGTTGAATAGTTATTTCCCCAAAATCTCCCCGCTCCTGGCCGAAATTATACCTAGCCTTCCCCTCACCCCTCCCGCCTCCAACCGTTGAAGTGTCTATGTTGGTGCCAGTTCGAACAGCATTTAGTCTTGTTTGCGCTCCCCTGAAGATGAGGTGAAAGCCTTGAAACCGGTAGGGTTATACCGTCATAAAAAAAAAAGTGGAATAAACAGTGTTTGTTAAAAATAAATTACAATATATTTGAAAAGGTGTGACTTGCAATAGGAGCTCTATAATAAATAACTCCACGAGTAATCGCGGTGACTTTTGACCTTCAAAAATCAAAATACAAATTCACTAATTTATTCTATAATATAAGGGTTTCAAATGTTTTAAGGAATAGCCAAAAAATATTTAAGAAACGGTACCCGGACTTTTTGTTGTCTATTTGTTTATATGTGTTTTCGTTGTTCATGTGTTCATAATTAATTGTTGAAGTAAAAAAAAATGAGAATAAAAGTTTTGGTATATAAAATGAGGATACAAGTTATGGTATGTAAAGTGAGAATCAAGTTTTGGTATACGAAATGAGAATGCCAATCTTGGTATATAAAATGAGAATCAAGTTTTGGTATGTAAAGTGAGAATCAAGTTTTGATATATTAAATGGCAATACAAGTTTTGGTATGTAAAACGAGAATCAAGTTTTGGTATATAAAATGAGAATACAAGTTTTGGTATGTAAAGTGAGAATCAAGTTTTGGTATATAAAATGAGAATACAAGTTTTGGTATGTAAAGTGAGAATCAAGTGTTGATATATAAAATAATAGATGGAAGTTAATTGGGTTAAAATTACTTTCTTATTTTTTTTTAAACACAATAAGTAAACAAAGAAATATGTTGACTTAATTTGTTAAAAGTTTTGGATTTCACTTTGTTAAACTCACTAAAAGAATATTTAACTCACACTGTAATTTCACTCATTACAATAAAACATTTTGATATTTTTAATATAAGTACCATATATATATATATATATATAGTATATACTTGTAGTATTTGCCAGAATATTACAACAATATTTAGAAATAGCTACTTACTTTGTGCTCTCCTTTATAAATATAAATAACCTTTTATAAACGAAACATTAAGGGCAATACTTTCTCTCTGGAGTTGAGTAACCCTGCATCAACATGTGAAAGGTTTCGATTCTGCAAAGCAACTTGCATCTCGTTCTACAAGTGAGCCCATGTGTTTTCTATATCTCAAGATCTATCCATAAAATTCTCAAAAATTCAATTTTTGTTCAATGTAAGCGTTATTCCACTAAAAACAAATCTGAGTTCTTTACCTCTATAAAATAAGTCTTCGACAATTACGTCTGTTTGGTGAAGTTTGGTAATATTTTGGGGTATACATACATAACATATATTGAACTTAAATATACATATAATTATTAAATAATTTTAAAACAATGACTGTAATTTATTATTACTACTGCTTTTTGTATCTTCATGTTAGTTTAAGATACAGTTTTGTATTATTTGTCAATAATTTTAAGTACTTGTATAACCTGTCACGTGTTCTTTTGTATATGGTATAAATATACTGTTGTGTCGTTAATTAAATAAAATAAATTAAAAAAAATTATCTCCGCTACGCGTGTCTCTGCCTCCTATTCTAGAACGCGAAAACGGCCTGAAGATAGCTTTGGGATCGGACATAGAAACATCTATAGCGGGGATTAATGCAATTAGAGAAAAAACAAAGTAAAACATATTGTTTGTATTTTTTTATCAAAGGCTTCGGTTAAAACTTTTTAGGGATCCATGCTAGAATGTTTACTTTGTATATTATTTATAATTAAGGCATTGACATTGTGGAGGTTTAAAGACATTGTAATTTGTTTTATCAAACCCTGTTAATACCACTTTTTGTAATGGTATAACCCTACCGGCTTCAAGGCTTTCATATCATCGTTAGGGGAGCACAAAAAATACTTGTTTGTGCTCCCCTGATGATGAGGGGAAATCCTAGAAACCGAAAGGGTTATACCGTTCTTATAAAGTGTAATAAACAGTGTTTGATACAACACATTTCAGTATACCATATTTACTTTGTTATTGTATCTTCGTTGTATTTTATTACACTTTTATTGTATGCAGTACAACGTGGCGGGCTTATTGCCATGTGGCAATATCTTTTAACCAATCAAAACTATGTTAAAAAGCCCATAAATCAAAACCAGAATGGAATCATTTTAAAAAAAACTCTGAATTCTAGCGGGAATCGAGCCCGCAACCTCCGGGCTGGGAGACAAACGTCACGACAAATTTAACTTATATTTATACCTAAGATACGTGTTTCAATCTTAAACGAGCTTAAAATTAGAAAGCAGAAACACGTGTTGCTGGAATAAATTAAATTAATGAAATAACAAAATAATTTACTAATTTATCTATTTTAATTTGTTATAAACGAGTATCATAATGAAAATCAACCACTCTTGTCATGCAATTTCTACACTTCTCTCATTTTATGTTTCCTTCTTTGAGAATATTTACTTGTTTCACTTGTTCCAGCCATACTTTCCTTGATATTCTTCTCACACGCGTATATGTTTATTTTGTTAGTAATTTTCATTAATCCATTCCACATGCTCAAACCTCAATGCACGTATTTCAACAATATTTATTCGGAAACTCTCATTATTCTCAGTGTATGCACTCCACGTTCACGTTTCACTCCCATATATCAAAGTCGACACCAAAATACTATTGTGGATTATCATCTTAGCAGATTTTGATACTATTCGTTTCGAGTATATATGTTTTAGTACCCCATTGAATTTATTTTTTTAATCGCTAAACGCCGTTCGATATCCCTCTTAACTTTTCCATCATCTGAGGAAATTTATTTATTTAATTAACGACACAACAGTGTCTTTTATATCCAAATGAACATATGACAAGTTATACAAGTACTTTAAAATTATTGACAAAAAATACAAAACTTTGTCTTAAACTAACATGTACAGGAGATACAAAAAGGAGGTGTAATAATTAATTACAAAGTGATTGTTAAAAATTATTTAATATTATTTTTTTATATTTAAGTTCAATATATGTACAATGTACGAGTATATCAAAAAATATTACCAAATTTTACCAAGTAGACTTACGTAATTGTCGAAGACTTGTTTTATAGTGGTAAATAACTCAGATTTGTTTTTAGTGGAACAACGCTTACATAGAACAAGACGAATCGGATGCTACCTAAATAGAATAGCACAAATCCTCAACTTGCTGCAATCTTTCATTATTCACCCATATATCGCTTTTACTTTTCCTTTCTCACTATCAAGTACGTATATAATTAATATATAAAATGGATCAAAACTTTCCAACCAAACACATACGTGTTTTTTTCAGAAGCTTACGATATTGATATGGGGAAGGTGTAAACATTTTCTACTCAAACCATCTGTTAGCAGGTACAGGTACCCTCTCAGTCGTAAAGTTTTCATCCACTTCTCTAAGTGCTGTTTTTCTGGATTCGTACCTTCCAATCACTTTTGCGTGATTTAAAATAAACTCTCCTTATAAATTCAAGCTGCAGATTCTAAGCCGTTAAATCGTGTATTCATTAAATATATATTTTTTTTTCAGAAGAGTTTTTCACAAAGATTTTTCCATTTTGGTCTCAAAATATCAAAGTTTTACATCACGCTGTTTCACTGTTGGGGTTAGCAAAAAAGACATAGTGCTAGACTTTTCTATCTCGACACACATTCTTCGCCTCTTCTAGATTCATGCAACTTCTCACATAACTCTTATCATTGCTATGACTTTCTATTTTTTCTTTCTTTCACAATATCATCAACTTGATTCAACTATAACTTCCTTGGTCTAAGGCTATCACATCTTTAACTCACATTTACACTATAAATTTATAAATCTTTCTTCAGTCATTTGGTTTGTGTGTCTAAACCATATTAGAGTGATGTTTTTCATCTTACTCAACACATCAACCTCCATCTTTAATCACTTCGTTCCGTATTCTGTCATACACTGCCACTCCATGTATTTATTGAAGTGCTCTTTATAAAATGTTGCTTCCAATGTTTGAACATATATCTAGAATATAACTACATATTTACGAGATATGAAAAATAAACCAAGAGAAAAATTGTTTCCCCAGTGAAAAAGTTGTGATGATAAATTTTCCCTCTTTCAATTTTGATTTCGAGTACAATACGAAGTTGTAGGGAGTAATATTTGGCAAATACAGGCTGTTATTTCTTTGCACCCTCGAATCATATCTTGGCATATACTTTCTTTATTGCACTTCACCTCCAAGAGGTCCATTTTCGGTATCTATTTGACAACACAAGATATTTGTGTCTGATTGGAGAATATGTGTACATTTGGAAACATACACATATTTTAAAGAAATCGGCCTAGTGAAATATACAAAAACTTGAAAACAAATTATGCTTCTTCAAGACGTAGGGATTTGGATGATTAAAATATAATTTATATGGTTTGATTACGTAGAAAGAATGACTGATGAAATATTTACAAAAATAATTTATAAAATGTTACAGAAGATACAAGAATTTTGAGAAGATCTAGTAAAATGTAACATGACCTTGTGAATCAAATTTAAAACGAAAAAAGTTTTAATATAATGAAAATATTTGTGACGATATGTTTGGAAATGATTAAAACAAAAAATGTGTGCCAGGATAGAATTATGGTTATGATATAAGTAATAATTTCCCAGACAGATAACAGAAAAATTATAAAAGTGGCTGACCCATTGTATGGATCAGATTTCCTTAAGTAATGGAGCCCCTAAAAGATAGAAAAAAACTTACAAGAGGCAAATAAATACAGCATAACATAAATACAAATACTTAGAAAAATACGCGGGGGTGACACTCCGTATAACACAATATTTTCTTTTGCACTTAAATGGAACTTGGAACGCCCTCTTGCATAGCACGATTGTTAATCACAACACCAAGAATCCCAGAAGGCGAATTCATTTCGCGAAACCAATAATTACAAACTATACTGTCTAACTAATTAACTGACTATTTTATCATTCATTGTTGTGAACTATAACACTTTTAATTATTTTAATAAACAAAAGTATATAAATTTTCTAAATGATCATTCTTAAAACCTTCAAATAATAAAACTAAATAACCATGTGGTTAAATCTCTATCTATAGTAACTATTTGGGAAAAAACACAGTGGATTGAAAGAACAAAGAGATTTCTTTAATTTTGAACGAAAAATAAAATGCTTTTCTTCTTTTATCGTTTTTTCCCGACCGATTGTTCAATTTCAGATATTCCGTCTTTATAAAACGAAGCTTCGAACTAGTAAATATGTGCCCCACAATCAGAGAGTTAGTAGATTTACTCGATATATTTTGCGACTAATGCTATATGGTACAGTAGATTTTCGGCATTGTATTTGTGTTTACCATGTAAAAACCGCTTCCGACCAACCAAAAATGACCAAAAAAAATGGTGTTTTAATAAGCCTTAAGGGAAAACCAGACTAAAACCCTTTTAGAAAAATATGATTTACAACGGAAATCGATCTACACGCGGTTTTTTACATATTGTGTTCCTTTGGTAAGTTTTCTACGGTTTTCTGATCAAATATGTTTTTTCTGAACATATTAGCTATAGAGAAGTACGTTATCTAATGACAGCAGTCATCACCTTCCTTCCTTACGCTTTTCTAATGACAGCAATGATCACCTTCGTTCCTGACACTTTCCTTATGAAAGCCAACATCACCTTCCTTCCTTGCACTTTTCTAATGACAGCAATCATCACCTTCCTTCCTTACACTTTTCTTATGAAAGCCAACATCGCCTTCCTTCCTTACACTTTTCAACTCATACATTTGTTTCGTTACATTTTTAAGCTGTCAATGATGGTGGGTTTGATCCCCGAGCTGGAGCGCCCTTGGGGAGAGTTTGCTCTGTAAACTGTTCTTTAAATATTATCCTTTTATAAAAATTATTTCATTAAATTTGACTTTGAACCATTTTCTTTATAGTTAAGACATTAACACTGTGGAGGTTTAAAGACATTATAATTTGTTTTATCAAACACTCTTTATTCAACTTTTTGTAACGGTATAACCCTACCGGTTTTCAAGTTTTCACCACATTGTCAGGAGAGCACAAACAAGAATTTTGTTTGTGCTCCCCTAATGATGAGATAAAAAACCTTGTAACCGGAAGGGTTATACCGTTACATAAATTTGAATAAACAGTGTTTGATAAAACAAATTACATTGAACTAGTTTAAAAAAATCATGGTTACGGAAATCGTACTCGCAACCCATGGCCTGGCAGACAGATGCCTTACTAACTAAACCACGGAGGTTAACCTTAACTTGCCTTATTGGGTTTAATATCCTTCATAGGGAATAGTTACTTCATTATCCTAGATAAAAAAAAGGGAATTGACCACTTTGAACAGTCTCTGGACCAAAATTTCTCTGGCCACATACGACGAAAAATTTATTCGATGGGTTGATTAAAAATTTTATTCGATGGGTTGATTAAAAAATAGTAAAAATATGTATGTTATGCTATATGAAACTAATACACATATCATCACACCGTGCTCACTGAGAAGCTAACAGGGAGAGCTAATTTCCTCAATCATATTTTCAAGAACACTCTTTTCTCTTATTTATTATTTATTCATCTTGTTATACACAATCCCTTTTTGTATGTCTATCTATAACTTACCTTTCTTTTAATTTTTTCTCAACTTTCTTTTATTAATATCTTCCTCAGTTTGAAAACCAAATATATCGTGTACTTCTGACCTAATAACTCATTTACTTATGTTTTAGTTTATAACCATATGTTTTTCCAACCATCTCGAAGATGTTTTCTTCACCTCACGACAAACACATATTTTTTTCATTTCTGAAGTTTTTTTTTCTTCTCATTTCTTCAACAAATCAAAAATTATGTTTAATGTACACATCCCTACAACATTTTTTTTGTTCGTTTTCGCTGTATCATTATTTGCTCAATTGAAATGTGGGGATTTTATTGCTGGACGGCAATCTTTTTCGACAACTCAGAAAAAAGTGTAAGAGAAAAATGGTTATTGAAATATAAAAATAATTTTATATGTAAAAAATATTTTTCCAACAACCCATTAATACATTTTCATGTTATGCACCCTTTGTAGTATAAAATACTACCTGATGAGCTTATTGCCGTGATAAAATCTTTTCGAACAATTAGGAAATATATTAAAGAGGCCTGAAGAAAAAAACAGATCAAAACTCTCTTTAGAAAAGATGATTAACAACGGGAATCGAAATCCCTAATAGGGTCTTCGTGCGTTATGGAAATTTAATTGCACAGGTAAAGTAACAACACTTACACATTGATATCAGACGAACTTTTAATGCAGACTGGGGCTCGTCCAATTTTTATGTATACCTTCGGGAATCGAAGCCGACCCTACCTAACACGTTTCGTGTTACTTTAATATTTTCTTATTCTTTCACTTGATTCAACATCTTTGACAACAACTTACCTTTACCATGACTCTCACTTAATTTGACGCTATAAATTTGTTTTGTCAGTTTTCATGACACATTTATTTTTCATGCCAAAACCACCTGAAAATGTAATCCTTTACTCTGTTTGTTACAAAAGTAATTGAATTGTACTGTTCCTGAAAATGTAATCCTTTACTCTGTTTGTTACAAAAGTAATTGAACTGTGCTGTGCCTGAAAATGTAATCACTTACTATGTTTGTTACAAAGGTTATTGAATAGTACTGTTCCTGAAATTCATTTTTCATTACCATCCCTTGTAATTCATCCGTCTTATTTAGTTGACCGTTACACCACATACGTTTCCTAGTGCAAGCATTTATACAATTTTTTTTCATTATCGTTTTATACTAATCTTTCATTCTTTATAAATTATTCTGGGGGCATATTACCATATCGTAATCTCCTACTCCCTACCAGAAATACGTTATGCAGGTGTTAAGTGAAAACCAGTGAAACTCTTTAAAAAAATAGGTACCAATGGGAACCGAATTCACAACTTTTGAATCTAATCAAATAGTGGGTCTAATCAAACATGGGTTTTATCAAATAGTTATTATTTGACAACGAAGTAGTTTCATTTTCACACATGAATATTGGCACTAATTAACTAATCTCAACCATTATTTCGTCAAATCCTAAATTTTTTGGATTTCTTTTAACTATAAAAGGTTTTGTTTCCATATCAAAGTCTATTATTATGCCAAAATGAAAATATTGTAAAATCGTATATATGAGTAGTGAACATTTTTAGTATTTTTATAAGTTCGCTCCTGAACACAGGCCTTTCCTAAACTTTTCGCGATTGGTTTGTCAATGATCTTTTGATAGCACAAAATGCCTTCCATTTTGGATAAATTTTCCAAACAGCGTGCCAAAAGTCACTCTCTAGGCCTTTTAATTCTGAAAAATATTCTGAATAGATTCCCATTAGCGAGCTGAAAATATATAGTAAGGTGCTACTTCGTATGAAAAAGTTTTCGAAGAGAGGGATAAAGACGCCCTCCATAAGTGAGTTTTTACGAACATTCAGTATTTATAGACCCTACGAGTTAGTCCAAGGCAGGGGTGGCACAAGGACGTAATGCACCCCATCGCGGCATCCTGATTTTATGCAGTTAAAAACCACAAGTTACGTGCTGGTGTTGGTTAGCTCACATTTTCCGCATTGCGTAGCTATATATATACATAAAGAAGCGTTGGCGTGGTTTTTTAACTGCATTGCATTGTTTGTTATACTAATTTTGCAATTTTATTTTATTAACACATTACTACAAATAAAATTATTCGTTTATTTAAACACCGATAAAAAAAAATCTAAAATTTGATTTTACTTTGGATGATTTAATATTAGGATACAAACTTATAATATAATTTACTTCTAAAGTTTCATACAATAATATTTTTTTCCTAGCCTCCCAAAAAAATTGCTTATCTATTTAATAATTTGTAAACATATTTTATGTTGAAAAAATTATTTTCTTAAAATAAAGTTTATTTAAAAAAACTGTTTTCTGCGTTTTATCCAAATGATTTGTAACATAATAAAATAACTTGACGTAAAATGCTACAAAAAATAAGAAATATTGCTACAAATTATGAAACTTAATATTTTTTAACTCAAAACGAGTTAATTGGTTTTAAATGAACTTATAAACAGTTTATCTTGATATATTATATTATTTGAAAATACGAGCGTAATTTCAACTCTTAAAAAAGAGAAAAATATTTCAACCTTTCCTAAAAATATAATTACATAAAAAATCCTAAAAATAATTTATATTGAATATACTCACCAACAAGAAAGCTGGTTGTATGATTTATTCTTCGACTTGTGAAATCTTTTTAAATAAATATTTTATTTAAAAAAGTAACTAATGATAACCACATTAAAAAACGCACTTTTCATCAAATTGTATAGTAAAACAATGATAGTTATAATGACAATCAAAAATAAATTGAGCGTTGAAAACCTGGAAACTTTCACTAAATATAGAAATCTTTTTTAAAAACACTTATGAGTTAATTTTTCTTTCAGTCACAACAAAAAACCTTAAAAAATTTGTTAAAAATGTATATGTGTTAGCTAAAACTTTTGAAATTTCGTAGCTTTCGAAGGCTTTCGCAGTCATGGGAAAATGTACTTTTACTAGCAAGTCCCGTTACGTGAAAATGTTGGACGAACACTGTAGGCCCGTAGCGAGCGAAGGCTCCGCTACGTTGCTTCGGTCGCCTCCGCCGGCGTTCGGCGCGCGCGTAACCGACCGTAGTCCGTAGAAGCCTCTACGACCCGTAGCGTTACAGTACCTCTCCAACTCCATTGAGGAAAATATTATTAACGAGAACAATTTAAAAGAATACTAAAATTAAGATTAACAATAATAAAAGGCAGTACGAGTATTCAATCCACAGAATAATATAATTTTTATTGCTAGGATAAATTTACTAACTTGTATTTTCATTATTACGAGCATTTCTCAGTTTATTTCCTGCTGAAATGTCCTTTTAAAAAATGTTTGAAAGGAAATCAAAACTGCTTCAGAAATATAAATGACGATTTTTAAGGAAAATTCAGCGGTCTTCAAACTTTTAATAAAGAAGAGTTTAAAATGAATAAAACAATAATTTAGATTTTTTTAAAGCCATATATTTAAAAGATAATTTCGAGTCAAGTCAAAGATTATAAGTTGATTTGAACTGCATTACTGCTAACAAGTTTTAATTTTTTTAAACGAGACAATATCGAAATAATCTTAGGCCAAGTATATAACTTTAACATTCTTATGACTATTATAAAATAAATAAATAATCAATATATACAGGTTTATTGATAGCAATAAAGTATGTACAAAATACATTTAGACACATTTCAAGAACACATTAAAAAACAGAAGCTATCAAAAGGCATGGGCTCATCTAATAACATCCCCCCGGCCAAGATACACCCCACCAGTATATGGCGAGCCCAGCCACGGGGACACCAGTTATTTTTCAGCCCACACCTTTGAACACATAGAACAAGAGGATAAAAAAAACACAGAATATAAATAGATGACAAAAAAATACATTCAAGAGAGAAGATATTAAAAGGTCCGGGCTCATCCCACAAACATTCCCCCGGCTGAGATACACCCCACCAATGTAGGGCGAGCACGACCCCAAGGGCATCGGGGGGCTTTCATCCCACACCCCCGCATATCTAGATTAAATAATACATAAAAAAACAAAAACGTATGACAGAAAACAAAATAAAAAGTAAACCCACATATATATACCACCTCAGGTTAATTGTCAGCCAGAACGAAAAAAAGAAAAGCCTCAAAGGAGGCCAAATTTTATAAAATGGGAAATGAAATAGCAGGAAAACCATTGAAATAGTTTGGCTGTAATACATAGCTAAGCAGTTTAAAAAGAATTTATTAAGATTAACATTGAATAATTCCTTAAGATTGCATAAAAGTTGACTAACTTTATCTTTCAGAATAATTTCAATAATACAAAACAACCCTTACATATGTTAAACATTCATTCAATCATGCAAAACCCTTCGACATATCCAAATCGGCGATTAAAACACATTGAAGAGCGTGAACGTGGACAAAAAAATCGACCCCATTAATTGAACCCGTGGATTACCATAATAACCATAGTACTTGCGCACATTACTTGCGCACGTTGAGCAAGTGTTACTTTTGTTAACAATTTAATTTTGTTACCAGAAAAGTTACGTTTCTTTTAGGGTACCGCCGGAAATCGAACCTTAAACCCTCAAATCGACGTAAAGAGTCTTACCAACCAGACCAAGGAGATCAACTCTTGAGATGTTGTGTTATCTTTGAGATGATTCTTGAATTTCTTGAATAAAACTACATTTAAAATACAAAAAAAGATATATTGTTTGTAAAAACTTTAAAAATGCTTATTTGTACTGATTTTAACAGCTTATCAAAGTTAATATTGCTTTTTCTGTAAACTAAGATAAAACGGGCATATCAACTTCTGCCATAACGCCCCAGATTTAATAGCCTTACATTTCCTTGAAAAGTTTCGGTATGTCTAGTACGTAACTTGTTTTTAATTTCAGGCACAAATCCAAGTTCTCATAGGTTATTTGGCTTCTCAATATACTCTAGATAAGGTTCATATATTGTAATATACTCGTATAGTGGGCATGTTCTGCGGGGCTGAAGAGCACGCGCATACCCCAAGAGTCGCATGCGGCTCGTGGTCAATATTTTCCGACCCCTGGTCTAATTGTTAAAAACTTGTATTCTTACCAGGAATTCGCTGTGTGTTTTTATGGCAAACAAAATAAAACTTGGAAAATGAGTCAATTTCTTGATCAGCATCAGAAATCAAACAAGACCCTCTCCTTCCTCCCGAGTAGGGGAGATTTTCTACCCAGTAAAGTACGGAAGTCATACTGTCGAATGAATATGAAAAGTTTATTTAAGGTAATTTTTTAAATTTTTGTGACTTTTCAACCCAAAAACCCAATTTTTATCAACACAAATTCCGATTTTCAATTCAATAACTCATCTTTATTATCTCATAACATGAATGATCAATGAGGGTTGTTAGGCCAGGGTTATATATTATTCTGTTGATTATGCCCCCTAACAAGCTAAAATGATTATTCATCATATAAGAGAATAAAAATAAATTATAGAAGAAAAATCAGTTTTCTTTCTTTCATTTACGATTAATAATAACAAGGAAGTTAAATTAACTTTACGCTTTGTTTTTAAATAAATTTAAATAATCACGAGTTTTCTTATTGATAAATATTTTAAAATTTAATTTTTATGCGTTTCTTTAAAATTTAATTATTTTTCATTGAGACACTTCATCGTTAAGAATACAAATGAAGAATTAATTGTCCCACGGTAATCTCTTCCCAACAACCAAAGAAGAGCGACCTAGACGTGTACTAATTGAGAGGATAAATGTGATAACCCGATTCCTAAAACAAAAAAAGGCTATGACAAACGTAAATCATTACAAAACAAATTAAAAATAAAACAAAATATTTGGAAATGCCACCAGAACAAATGTGGAGAAAAAAATGTTATGATTTAAAATATATGGTTATTACACAGATAAATCCGATCACGGAAAGTGAAAATCACACTCTCCTATCACGGAAAGACCGCAAAGTATCACACTCTCCTATCACGGAAAGACGCAGAGTATCACACTTTCCTGTCACGGAAAGACGCAGAGTATCACACTGTCATATCATGGAAAGACGCAGAGTATCACACTGTCATATCATGGAAAGACGCAGAGTATCACACTCTCCTATCACGGAAAGGTGCAGAGTATCACAATCTCCTATCACGGAAAGATGCAGAGTATCATACTTTCCTATCACGGAAAGACGCAAAGTATAACACTCTTCTATCACGGAAAGACGCAGAGTATCACACTCTCCTATCACGGAAAGGTGCAGAGTATCATACTTTCCTATCACGGAAAGACGCAGAGTATCACACTCTCCTATCACGGAAAGACGCAGAGTATCACACTCTCCTATCACGGAAAGGTGCAGAGTATCATACTTTCCTATCACGGAAAGACGCAGAGTATCACACTCTCCTATCACGGAAAGACGCAGAGTATCACACTCTCCTATCACGGAAAGACGCAGAGTATCACACTCTCCTATCACGGAAAGACGCAGAGTATCACACTGTCATATAATGGAAAGACGCAGAGTATCACACTCTCCTATCACGGAAAGACGCAGAGTATCACACTCTCCTATCACGGAAAGGTGCAGAGTATCATACTTTCCTATCACGGAAAGACGCAGAGTATCACACTCTCCTATCACGGAAAGGTGCAGAGTATCATACTTTCCTATCACGGAAAGACGCAGAGTATCACACTCTTCTATGACGGAAAGACATAGAGTATCAGACTCTCCTATCACGGAAAGACGCAAAGTATCACACTCTCCTATCACGGAAAGGTGCAGAGTATTATACTTTCCTATCACGGAAAGACGCAGAGTATCATACTTTTCTATCACGGAATGACGCAGAGTATCACACTCTTCTATCACGGAAAGACGCAGAGTATCACACTCTCCTATCACGGAAAGGTGCAGAGTATCATACTTTCCTATCACGGAAAGCCGCAGAGTATCACACTTTCCTATCACGGAAAGACGCAGAGTATCACACTCTCCTATCACGGAAAGGTGCAGAGTATCATACTTTCCTATCACGGAAAGGTGCAGAGTATCATACTTTCCTATCACGGAAAGACGCAGAGTATCACACTCTTCTATCACGGAAAGACGCAGAGTATCACACTCTCCTATCACGGAAAGGTGCAGAGTATCATACTTTCCTATCACGGAAAGATGCAGAGTATCACACTCTCCTATCACGAAAGGTGCAGAGTATCATACTTTCCTATCACGGAAAGACGCAGAGTATCACACTCTCCTATCACAGAAAGGTGCAGAGTATCATACTTTCCTATCACGGAAAGACGCAGAGTATCACACTCTCCTATCACGGAAAGGTGCAGAGTATCATACTTTCCTATCACGGAAAGGTGCAGAGTATCATACTTTCCTATCACGGAAAGACGCAGAGTATCACACTCTTCTATCACGGAAAGACGCAGAGTATCACACTCTCCTATCACATAAAGGTGCAGAGTATCATACTTTCCTATCACGGAAAGACGCAGAGTATCAAACTGTCATATCATGGAAAGACGCAGAGTATCACACTCTCCTATCACGGAAAGGTGCAGAGTATTATACTTTCCTATCACGGAAAGACGCAGAGTATCATACTTTTCTATCACCGAAAGACGCAGAGTATCACACTCTTCTATCACGGAAAGACGCAGAGTATCACACTCTTCTATCACGGAAAGACGCAGAGTATCACACTCTCCTATCACGGAAAGGTGCAGAGTATCACACTTTCCTGTCACGGAAAGACGCAGAGTATCACACTGTCATATCATGGAAAGACGCAGAGTATCACACTCTCCTATCACGGAAAGGTGCAGAGTATCATACTTTCCTATCACGGAAAGACGCAGAGTATCACACTCTTCTATCACGGAAAGACGCAGAGTATCACACTCTCCTATCACGGAAAGGTGCAGAGTATCATACTTTCCTATCACGGAAAGACGCAGAGTATCACACTCTCCTATCACGAAAGGTGCAGAGTATTATACTTTCCTATCACGGAAAGACGCAGAGTATCACACTCTCCTATCACGGAAAGGTGCAGAGTATCATACTTTCCTATCACGGAAAGACGCAAAGTATCACACTCTCCTATCACGGAAAGGTGCAGAGTATCATACTTTCCTATCACGGAAAGACGCAGAGTATCACACTCTCCTATCACGAAAAGGTGCAGAGTATCATACTTTCCTATCACGGAAAGACGCAGAGTATCACACTCTTCTATGACGGTAAGACACAGAGTATCACACTCTCCTATCACGGAAAGACGCAGAGTATCACACTCTCCTATCACGGAAAGGTGCAGAGTATCATTTTTTCCTATCACGGAAAGACGCAGAGTATCATACTTTCCTATCACGGAAAGCCGCAGAGTATCACACTTTCCTATCACGGAAAGACGCAGAGTATCACACTCTCCTATCACGGAAAGGTGCAGAGTATCATACTTTCCTATCACGGAAAGGTGCAGAGTATCATACTTTCCTATCACGGAAAGACGCAGAGTATCACACTCTTCTATCACGGAAAGACGCAGAGTATCACACTCTCCTATCACGGAAAGGTGCAGAGTATCATACTTTCCTATCACGGAAAGATGCAGAGTATCACACTCTCCTATCACGAAAGGTGCAGAGTATCATACTTTCCTATCACGGAAAGACGCAGAGTATCACACTCTCCTATCACAGAAAGGTGCAGAGTATCATACTTTCCTATCACGGAAAGACGCAGAGTATCACACTCTCCTATCACGGAAAGGTGCAGAGTATCATACTTTCCTATCACGGAAAGGTGCAGAGTATCATACTTTCCTATCACGGAAAGACGCAGAGTATCACACTCTTCTATCACGGAAAGACGCAGAGTATCACACTCTCCTATCACATAAAGGTGCAGAGTATCATACTTTCCTATCACGGAAAGACGCAGAGTATCAAACTGTCATATCATGGAAAGACGCAGAGTATCACACTCTCCTATCACGGAAAGGTGCAGAGTATTATACTTTCCTATCACGGAAAGACGCAGAGTATCATACTTTTCTATCACCGAAAGACGCAGAGTATCACACTCTTCTATCACGGAAAGACGCAGAGTATCACACTCTTCTATCACGGAAAGACGCAGAGTATCACACTCTCCTATCACGGAAAGGTGCAGAGTATCACACTTTCCTGTCACGCAAAGACGCAGAGTATCACACTGTCATATCATGGAAAGACGCAGAGTATCACACTCTCCTATCACGGAAAGGTGCAGAGTATCATACTTTCCTATCACGGAAAGACGCAGAGTATCACACTCTTCTATCACGGAAAGACGCAGAGTATCACACTCTCCTATCACGGAAAGGTGCAGAGTATCATACTTTCCTATCACGGAAAGACGCAAAGTATCACACTCTCCTATCACGGAAAGGTGCAGAGTATCATACTTTCCTATCACGGAAAGACGCAAAGTATCACACTCTCCTATCACGAAAAGGTGCAGAGTATCATACTTTCCTATCACGGAAAGACGCAGAGTATCACACTCTTCTATGACGGTAAGACACAGAGTATCACACTCTCCTATCACGGAAAGACGCAGAGTATCACACTCTCCTATCACGGAAAGGTGCAGAGTATCATTTTTTCCTATCACGGAAAGACGCAGAGTATCATACTTTTCTATCACGGAAAGACGCAGAGTATCACACTCTTCTATCACGGAAAGACGCAGAGTATCACACTCTCCTATCACGAAAAGGTGCAGAGTATCATACTTTCCTATCACGGAAAGACGCAGAGTATCACACTCTTCTATGACGGTAAGACACAGAGTATCACACTCTCCTATCACGGAAAGACGCAGAGTATCACACTCTCCTATCACGGAAAGGTGCAGAGTATCATTTTTTCCTATCACGGAAAGACGCAGAGTATCATACTTTTCTATCACGGAAAGACGCAGAGTATCACACTCTTCTATCACGGAAAGACGCAGAGTATCACACTCTCCTATCACGGAAAGGTGCAGAGTATCATACTTTCCTATCACGGAAAGCCGCAGAGTATCACACTCTCCTATCACGGAAAGACGCAGAGCATCACACTTTCCTATCACGGAAAGGTGCAGAGTATCACACTCTCCTATCACGGAAAGGTGCAGAGTATCATACTTTCCTATCACGGAAAGACGCAGAGTATCACACTCTCCTATCACGGAAAGGTGCAGAGTATCACACTTTCCTGTCACGGAAAGACGCAGAGTATCACACTGTCATATCATGGAAAGACGCAGAGTATCACACTCTTCTATCACGGAAAGACGCAGAGTATCACACTCTCCTATCACGGAAAGGTGCAGAGTATCATACTTTCCTATCACGGAAAGCCGCAGAGTATCACACTTTCCTATCACGGAAAGACGCAGAGTATCACACTCTCCTATCACGGAAAGGTGCAGAGTATCATACTTTCCTATCACGGAAAGGTGCAGAGTATCATACTTTCCTATCACGGAAAGACGCAGAGTATCACACTCTTCTATCACGGAAAGACGCAGAGTATCACACTCTCCTATCACGGAAAGGTGCAGAGTATCATACTTTCCTATCACGGAAAGATGCATAGGAACACACTCTCCTATCACGAAAGGTGCAGAGTATCATACTTTCCTATCACGGAAAGACGCAGAGTATCACACTCTCCTATCACAGAAAGGTGCAGAGTATCATACTTTCCTATCACGGAAAGACGCAGAGTATCACACTCTCCTATCACGGAAAGGTGCAGAGTATCATACTTTCCTATCACGGAAAGGTGCAGAGTATCATACTTTCCTATCACGGAAAGACGCAGAGTATCACACTCTTCTATCACGGAAAGACGCAGAGTATCACACTCTCCTATCACATAAAGGTGCAGAGTATCATACTTTCCTATCACGGAAAGACGCAGAGTATCACACTGTCATATCATGGAAAGACGCAGAGTATCACACTCTCCTATCACGGAAAGGTGCAGAGTATTATACTTTCCTATCACGGAAAGACGCAGAGTATCATACTTTTCTATCACGGAAAGACGCAGAGTATCACACTCTTCTATCACGGAAAGACGCAGAGTATCACACTCTTCTATCACGGAAAGACGCAGAGTATCACACTCTCCTATCACGGAAAGGTGCAGAGTATCACACTTTCCTGTCACGGAAAGACGCAGAGTATCACATTGTCATATCATGGAAAGACGCAGAGTATCACACTCTCCTATCACGGAAAGACGCAGAGTATCACACTCTCCTATCACGGAAAGGTGCAGAGTATCATACTTTCCTATCACGGAAAGACGCAGAGTATCACACTCTTCTATCACGGAAAGACGCAGAGTATCACACTCTCCTATCACGGAAAGGTGCAGAGTATCATACTTTCCTATCACGGAAAGACGCAGAGTATCACACTCTCCTATCACGGAAAGGTGCAGAGTATCATACTTTCCTATCACGGAAAGACGCAAAGTATCCTACTCTCCTATCACGGAAAGGTGCAGAGTATCATACTTTCCTATCACGGAAAGACGCAGAGTATCACACTCTCCTATCACGAAAAGGTGCAGAGTATCATACTTTCCTATCACGGAAAGACGCAGAGTATCACACTCTTCTATGACGGTAAGACACAGAGTATCACACTCTCCTATCACGGAAAGACGCAGAGTATCACACTCTCCTATCACGGAAAGGTGCAGAGTATCATTTTTTCCTATCACGGAAAGACGCAGAGTATCATACTTTTCTATCACGGAAAGACGCAGAGTATCACACTCTTCTATCACGGAAAGACGCAGAGTATCACACTCTCCTATCACGGAAAGGTGCAGAGTATCATACTTTCCTATCACGGAAAGCCGCAGAGTATCACACTCTCCTATCACGGAAAGACGCAGAGCATCACACTTTCCTATCACGGAAAGGTGCAGAGTATCACACTCTCCTATCACGGAAAGGTGCAGAGTATCATACTTTCCTATCACGGAAAGACGCAGAGTATCACACTCTCCTATCACGGAAAGACGCAGAGTATCACACTCTCCTATCACGGAAAGGTGCAGAGTATCATACTTTCCTATCACGGAAAGACGCAGAGTATCACACTCTCCTATCACGAAAGGTGCAGAGTATCATACTTTCCTATCACGGAAAGACGCAGAGTATCACACTCTTCTATCACGGAAAGACGCAGAGTATCACACTCTCCTATCACGGAAAGGTGCAGAGTATCATACTTTCCTATCACGGAAAGACGCAGAGTATCACACTCTCCTATCACGAAAGGTGCAGAGTATCATACTTTCCTATCACGGAAAGACGCAGAGTATCACACTCTCCTATCACGGAAAGGTGCAGAGTATCATACTTTCCTATCACGGAAAGACGCAGAGTATCACACTCTTCTATGACGGAAAGACACAGAGTATCACACTCTCCTATCACGGAAAGACGCAGAGTATCACACTGTCATATCATGGAAAGACGCAGAGTATCACACTCTCCTATCACGGAAAGACGCAGAGTATCACACTCTCCTATCACGGAAAGGTGCAGAGTATCATACTTTCCTATCACGGAAAGACGCAGAGTATCACACTCTTCTATCACGGAAAGACGCAGAGTATCACACTCTCCTATCACGGAAAGGTGCAGAGTATCATACTTTCCTATCACGGAAAGACGCAGAGTATCACACTCTCCTATCACGAAAGGTGCAGAGTATCATACTTTCCTATCACGGAAAGACGCAGAGTATCACACTCTCCTATCACGGAAAGGTGCAGAGTATCATACTTTCCTATCACGGAAAGACGCAGAGTATCACACTCTTCTATGACGGAAAGACACAGAGTATCACACTCTCCTATCACGGAAAGACGCAGAGTATCACACTCTCCTATCACGGAAAGGTGCAGAGTATTATACTTTTCTATCACGGAAAGACGCAGAGTATCACACTCTCCTATCACAGAAAGACGCAGAGTATCACACTCTCCTATCACGGAAAGGTGCAGAGTATCATACTTTCCTATCACGGAAAGACGCAGAGTATCACACTCTTCTATCACGGAAAGACGCAGAGTATCACACTCTCCTATCACGGAAAGACGCAGAGTATCACACTTTCCTGTCACGGAAAGACGCAGAGTATCACACTGTCATATCATGGAAAGGCGCAGAGTATCACACTCTCCTATCACGGAAAGACGCAGAGTATCACACTCTCCTATCACGGAAAGGTGCAGAGTATCACACTCTTCTATCACGGAAAGACGCAGAGTATCACACTCTCCTATCACGGAAAGACGCAGAGTATCACACTCTCCTATCACGGAAAGACGCAGAGTATCACACTTTCCTGTCACGGAAAGACGCAGAGTATCACACTGTCATATCACGGAAAGGCGCAGAGTATCACACTCTCCTATCACGGAAAGACGCAGAGTATCACACTTTCCTGTCACGGAAAGACGCAGAGTATCACACTGTCATATCATGGAAAGACGCAGAGTATCACACTCTCCTATCACGGAAAGGTGCAGAGTATCATACCTTCCTATCACGGAAAGACGCAGAGTATCACACTCGTCTATCACGGAAAGACGCAGAGTATCACACTCTCCTATCACGGAAAGATGCAGAGTATCATACTTTTCTATCACGGAAAGACGCAGAGTATCACACTCTTCTATCACGGAAAGACGCAGAGTATCACACTCTTCTATCACGGAAAGACGCAGAGTATCACACTCTCCTATCACGGAAAGGTGCAGAGTATCACACTTTCCTGTCACGGAAAGACGCAGAGTATCACACTGTCATATCATGGAAAGACGCAGAGTATCACACTCTCCTATCACGGAAAGACGCAGAGTATCACACTCTCCTATCTTGGAAAGGTGCAGAGTATCATACTTTCCTATCACGGAAAGACGCAGAGTATCACACTCTTCTATCACGGAAAGACGCAGAGTATCACACTCTCCTATCACGGAAAGGTGCAGAGTATCATACTTTCCTATCACGGAAAGACGCAGAGTATCACACTCTCCTATCACGAAAGGTGCAGAGTATTATACTTTCCTATCACGGAAAGACGCAGAGTATCACACTCTCCTATCACGGAAAGGTGCAGAGTATCATACTTTCCTATCACGGAAAGACGCAAAGTATCACACTCTCCTATCACGGAAAGGTGCAGAGTATCATACTTTCCTATCACGGAAAGACGCAGAGTATCACACTCTCCTATCACGAAAAGGTGCAGAGTATCATACTTTCCTATCACGGAAAGACGCAGAGTATCACACTCTTCTATGACGGTAAGACACAGAGTATCACACTCTCCTATCACGGAAAGACGCAGAGTATCACACTCTCCTATCACGGAAAGGTGCAGAGTATCATTTTTTCCTATCACGGAAAGACGCAGAGTATCATACTTTTCTATCACGGAAAGACGCAGAGTATCACACTCTTCTATCACGGAAAGACGCAGAGTATCACACTCTCCTATCACGGAAAGGTGCAGAGTATCATACTTTCCTATCACGGAAAGCCGCAGAGTATCACACTCTCCTATCACGGAAAGACGCAGAGCATCACACTTTCCTATCACGGAAAGGTGCAGAGTATCACACTCTCCTATCACGGAAAGGTGCAGAGTATCATACTTTCCTATCACGGAAAGACGCAGAGTATCACACTCTCCTATCACGGAAAGGTGCAGAGTATCACACTTTCCTGTCACGGAAAGACGCAGAGTATCACACTGTCATATCATGGAAAGACGCAGAGTATCACACTCTCCTATCACGGAAAGACGCAGAGTATCACACTCTCCTATCACGGAAAGGTGCAGAGTATCATACTTTCCTATCACGGAAAGACGCAGAGTATCACACTCTTCTATCACGGAAAGACGCAGAGTATCACACTCTCCTATCACGGAAAGGTGCAGAGTATCATACTTTCCTATCACGGAAAGACGCAGAGTATCACACTCTCCTATCACGAAAGGTGCAGAGTATCATACTTTCCTATCACGGAAAGACGCAGAGTATCACACTCTCCTATCACGGAAAGGTGCAGAGTATCATACTTTCCTATCACGGAAAGACGCAGAGTATCACACTCTTCTATGACGGAAAGACACAGAGTATCACACTCTCCTATCACGGAAAGACGCCGAGTATCACACTCTCCTATCACGGAAAGGTGCAGAGTATTATACTTTTCTATCACGGAAAGACGCAGAGTATCACACTCTCCTATCACGGAAAGACGCAGAGTATCACACTCTCCTATCACGGAAACGTGCAGAGTATCATACTTTCCTATCACGGAAAGACGCAGAGTATCACACTCTTCTATCACGGAAAGACGCAGAGTATCACACTCTCCTATCACGGAAAGACGCAGAGTATCACACTTTCCTGTCACGGAAAGACGCAGAGTATCACACTGTCATATCATGGAAAGGCGCAGAGTATCACACTCTCCTATCACGGAAAGACGCAGAGTATCACACTCTCGTATCACGGAAAGGTGCAGAGTATCACACTCTTCTATCACGGAAAGACGCAGAGTATCACACTCTCCTATCACGGAAAGACGCAGAGTATCACACTCTCCTATCACGGAAAGACGCAGAGTATCACACTTTCCTGTCACGGAAAGACGCAGAGTATCACACTGTCATATCATGGAAAGGCGCAGAGTATCACACTCTCCTATCACGGAAAGACGCAGAGTATCACACTTTCCTGTCACGGAAAGACGCAGAGTATCACACTGTCATATCATGGAAAGACGCAGAGTATCACACTCTCCTATCACGGAAAGGTGCAGAGTATCATACCTTCCTATCACGGAAAGACGCAGAGTATCACACTCTTCTATCACGGAAAGACGCAGAGTATCACACTCTCCTATCACGGAAAGATGCAGAGTATCATACTTTTCTATCACGGAAAGACGCAGAGTATCACACTCTTCTATCACGGAAAAACGCAGAGTATCACACTCTTCTATCACGGAAAGACGCAGAGTATCACACTCTCCTATCACGGAAAGGTGCAGAGTATCACACTTTCCTGTCACGGAAAGACGCAGAGTATCACACTGTCATATAATGGAAAGACGCAGAGTATCACACTCTCCTATCACGGAAAGACGCAGAGTATCACACTCTCCTATCACGGAAAGGTGCAGAGTATCATACTTTCCTATCACGGAAAGACGCAGAGTATCACACTCTTCTATCACGGAAAGACGCAGAGTATCACACTCTCCTATCACGGAAAGGTGCAGAGTATCATACTTTCCTATCACGGAAAGACGCAGAGTATCACACTCTCCTATCACGAAAGGTGCAGAGTATTATACTTTCCTATCACGGAAAGACGCAGAGTATCACACTCTCCTATCACGGAAAGGTGCAGAGTATCATACTTTCCTATCACGGAAAGACGCAAAGTATCACACTCTCCTATCACGGAAAGGTGCAGAGTATCATACTTTCCTATCACGGAAAGACGCAGAGTATCACACTCTCTTATCACGAAAAGGTGCAGTGTATCATACTTTCCTATCACGGAAAGACGCAGAGTATCACACTCTTCTATGACGGTAAGACACAGAGTATCACACTCTGATATCACGGAAAGACGCAGAGTATCACACTCTCCTATCACGGAAAGGTGCAGAGTATCATTTTTTCCTATCACGGAAAGACGCAGAGTATCATACTTTTCTATCACGGAAAGACGCAGAGTATCACACTCTTCTATCACGGAAAGACGCAGAGTATCACACTCTCCTATCACGGAAAGGTGCAGAGTATCATACTTTCCTATCACGGAAAGCCGCAGAGTATCACACTCTCCTATCACGGAAAGACGCAGAGCATCACACTTTCCTATCACGGAAAGGTGCAGAGTATCACACTCTCCTATCACGGAAAGGTGCAGAGTATCATACTTTCCTATCACGGAAAGACGCAGAGTATCACACTCTCCTATCACGGAAAGGTGCAGAGTATCACACTTTCCTGTCACGGAAAGACGCAGAGTATCACACTGTCATATCATGGAAAGACGCAGAGTATCACACTCTCCTATCACGGAAAGACGCAGAGTATCACACTCTCCTATCACGGAAAGGTGCAGAGTATCATACTTTCCTATCACGGAAAGACGCAGAGTATCACACTCTTCTATCACGGAAAGACGCAGAGTATCACACTCTCCTATCACGGAAAGGTGCAGAGTATCATACTTTCCTATCACGGAAAGACGCAGAGTATCACACTCTCCTATCACGAAAGGTGCAGAGTATCATACTTTCCTATCACGGAAAGACGCAGAGTATCACACTCTCCTATCACGGAAAGGTGCAGAGTATCATACTTTCCTATCACGGAAAGACGCAGAGTATCACACTCTTCTATGACGGAAAGACACAGAGTATCACACTCTCCTATCACGGAAAGACGCAGAGTATCACACTCTCCTATCACGGAAAGGTGCAGAGTATTATACTTTTCTATCACGGAAAGACGCAGAGTATCACACTCTCCTATCACGGAAAGACGCAGAGTATCACACTCTCCTATCACGGAAAGGTGCAGAGTATCATACTTTCCTATCACGGAAAGACGCAGAGTATCACACTCTCCTATCACGGAAAGACGCAGAGTATCACACTTTCCTGTCACGGAAAGACGCAGAGTATCACACTGTCATATCATGGAAAGGCGCAGAGTATCACACTCTCCTATCACGGAAAGACGCAGAGTATCACACTCTCCTATCACGGAAAGGTGCAGAGTATCACACTCTTCTATCACGGAAAGACGCAGAGTATCACACTCTCCTATCACGGAAAGACGCAGAGTATCACACTCTCCTATCACGGAAAGACGCAGAGTATCACACTTTCCTGTCACGGAAAGACGCAGAGTATCACACTGTCATATCATGGAAAGGCGCAGAGTATCACACTCTCCTATCACGGAAAGACGCAGAGTATCACACTTTCCTGTCACGGAAAGACGCAGAGTATCACACTGTCATATCATGGAAAGACGCAGAGTATCACACTCTCCTATCACGGAAAGGTGCAGAGTATCATACCTTCCTATCACGGAAAGACGCAGAGTATCACACTCTTCTATCACGGAAAGACGCAGAGTATCACACTCTCCTATCACGGAAAGATGCAGAGTATCATACTTTTCTATCACGGAAAGACGCAGAGTATCACACTCTTCTATCACGGAAAGACGCAGAGTATCACACTCTCCTATCACGGAAAGGTGCAGAGTATCATACTTTCCTATCACGGAAAGCCGCAGAGTATCACACTCTCCTATCACGGAAAGACGCAGAGTATCACACTCTCCTATCACGGAAAGACGCAGATTATCACACTCTCCTATCACGGAAAGGTGCAGAGTATCACACTCTCCTATCACGGAAAGACGCAGAGTATCACACTTTCCTATCACGGAAAGGTGCAGAGTATCACACTCTCCTATCACGTAAAGGTGCAGAGTATCATACTTTCCTATCACGGAAAGACGCAGAGTATCACACTCTTCTATCACGGAAAGACGCAGAGTATCACACTCTCCTATCACGGAAAGGTGCAGAGTATCACACTTTCCTGTCACGAAAAGACGCAGAGTATCACACTGTCATATCATGGAAAGACGCAGAGTATCACACTCTCCTATCACGGAAAGACGCAGAGTATCACACTCTCCTATCACGGAAAGGTGCAAAGTATCATACTTTCCTATCACGGAAAGCCGCAGAGTATCACACTCTCCTATCACGGAAAGACGCAGAGTATCACACTTTCCTATCACGGAAAGGTGCAGAGTATCACACTCTCCTATCACGGAAAGGTGCAGAGTATCATACTTTCCTATCACGGAAAGACGCAGAGTATCACACTCTTCTATCACGGAAAGACGCAGAGTATCACACCCTCCTATCACGGAAAGACGCAGAGTATCACAGTTTCCTGTCACGGAAAGACGCAGAGTATCACACTGTCATATCATGGAAAGACGCAGAGTATCACTTTCTCCTATCACGGAAAGACGCAGAGTATCACACTCTCCTATCACGGAAAGGTGCAGAGTATCATACTTTCCTATCACGGAAAGACGCAGAGTATCACACTCTTCTATCACGGAAAGGTGCAGAGTATCATATTTTCCTATCACGGAAAGACGCAGAGTATCACACTCTTCTATCACGGAAAGACGCAGAGTATCACACTCTCCTATCACGGAAAGACGCAGAGTATCACACTCTCCTATCACGGAAAGGTGCAGAGTATCATACTTTCCTTTCACGGAAAGACGCAGAGTATCACACTCTCCTATCACGGAAAGACGCAGAGTATCACACTCTCCTATCACGGAAAGATGCAGAGTATCATACTTTCCTATCACGGAAAGACGCAGAGTATCACACTCTCCTATCACGAAAGGTGCAGAGTATCATACTTTCCTATCACGGAAAGACGCAGAGTATCACACTCTCCTATCACGAAAGGTGCAGAGTATCATACTTTCCTATCACGGAAAGACGCAGAGTATCACACTCTCCTATCACGGAAAGGTGCAGAGTATCATACTTTCCTATCACGGAAAGACGCAGAGTATCACACTCTTCTATGACGGAAAGACACAGAGTATCACACTCTCCTATCACGGAAAGACGCAGAGTATCACACTCTCCTATCACGGAAAGGTGCAGAGTATTATACTTTCCTATCACGGAAAGACGCAGAGTATCACACTCTCCTATCACGGAAAGACGCAGAGTATCACACTCTCCTATCACGGAAAGGTGCAGAGTATCATACTTTCCTATCACGGAAAGACGCAGAGTATCACACTCTTCTATCACGGAAAGACGCAGAGTATCACACTTTCCTGTCACGGAAAGACGCAGAGTATCACACTGTCATATCATGGAAAGGCGCAGAGTATCACACTCTCCTATCACGGAAAGACGCAGAGTATCACACTTTCCTGTCACGGAAAGACGCAGAGTATCACACTGTCATATCATGGAAAGGCGCAGAGTATCACACTCTCCTATCACGGAAAGGTGCAGAGTATCATACCTTCCTATCACGGAAAGACGCAGAGTATCACACTCTTCTATCACGGAAAGACGCAGAGTATCACACTCTCCTATCACGGAAAGATGCAGAGTATCATACTTTTCTATCACGGAAAGACGCAGAGTATCACACTCTTCTATCACGGAAAGACGCAGAGTATCACACTCTCCTATCACGGAAAGGTGCAGAGTATCATACTTTCCTATCACGGAAAGCCGCAGAGTATCACACTCTCCTATCACGGAAAGACGCAGAGTATCACACTCTCCTATCACGGAAAGACGCAGATTATCACACTCTCCTATCACGGAAAGGTGCAGAGTATTATACTTTCCTATCACAGAAAGACGCAGAGTATCACACTCTCCTATCACGGAAAGACGCAGAGTATCACACTCTCCTATCACGGAAAGGTGCAGAGTATCATACTTTTCTATCACGGAAAGACGCAGAGTATCACACTCTTCTATCATGGAAAGACGCAGAGTATCACACTCTCCTATCACGGAAAGACGCAGAGTATCACACTTTCCTATCACGGAAAGGTGCAGAGTATCACACTCTCCTATCACGGAAAGGTGCAGAGTATCATACTTTCCTATCACGGAAAGACGCAGAGTATCACACTCTTCTATCACGGAAAGACGCAGAGTATCACACTCTCCTATCACGGAAAGGTGCAGAGTATCACACTTTCCTGTCACGGAAAGACGCAGAGTATCACACTCTTCTATCACGGAAAGACGCAGAGTATCACACTCTCCTATCACGGAAAGACGCAGAGTATCACACTGTCATATCATGGAAAGACGCAGAGTATCACTTTCTCCTATCACGGAAAGACGCAGAGTATCACACTCTCCTATCACGGAAAGGCGCAGAGTATCATACTTTCCTATCACGGAAAGACGCAGAGTATCACACTCTTCTATCACGGAAAGGTGCAGAGTATCATATTTTCCTATCACGGAAAGACGCAGAGTATCACACTCTTCTATCACGGAAAGACGCAGAGTATCACACTCTCCTATCACGGAAAGACGCAGAGTATCACACTCTCCTATCACGGAAAGGTGCAGAGTATCATACTTTCCTTTCACGGAAAGACGCAGAGTATCACACTCTCCTATCACGGAAAGACGCAGAGTATCACACTCTCCTATCACGGAAAGGTGCAGAGTATCATACTTTCCTATCACGGAAAGACGCAGAGTATCACACTCTCCTATCACGAAAGGTGCAGAGTATCATACTTTCCTATCACGGAAAGACGCAGAGTATCACACTCTCCTATCACGGAAAGGTGCAGAGTATCATACTTTCCTATCACGGAAAGACGCAGAGTATCACACTCTCCTATCACGGAAAGACGCAGAGTATCACACTCTTCTATCACGGAAAGACGCAGAGTATCACACTCTCCTATCACGGAAAGACGCAGAGTATCACACTTTCCTGTCACGGAAAGACGCAGAGTATCACACTGTCATATCATGGAAAGACGCAAAGTATCACACTCTCCTATCACGGAAAGGTGCAGAGTATCACACTCTCCTATCACGGAAAGACGCAGAGTATCACACTCTCCTATCACGGAAAGACGCAGAGTATCACACTCTCCTATCACGGAAAGACGCAGAGTATCACACTTTCCTGTCACGGAAAGACGCAGAGTATCACACTGTCATATCATGGAAAGACGCAGAGTATCACACTCTCCTATCACGGAAAGCCACAGATTCAGTATATGTATTTGGAAATTCAAAACATTTTTCAATATTTCTATTAATTTTGGATTTTTTCTAAAAATAGCGTAATTACTCGTATTAACAGAGGTTTAGTTGTTAAGCTTTTTTTGCAAATTTATTCCCAAATAATAGAAACTTATTATTTAATGTAAACAGAAAGTAAGTTATTTATTTTAAAATAATTATTTATTATAATACAAGAACGACTTTTGTAGCCAAGGCCTGGTTTTGTAGCCAAGGCCTGGTTTTGTAGCCAAGGCCTGGTTTTGTAGCCAAGGCCTGGTTTTGTAGCCAAGGCCTAGTTTTGATTCCGGGTTCAATTTCCATTTGAAACCAATTTGTTTTAAAAAGGTTTATAGTCTGATTTTTACTTCATAATTCTGAAATATCTTTCTATTTGGTTGGAAAAGATTGCCACATTGTCTTATACAATACAATAAAATGGTTTCATTTTAAGTTATAATATTTGTACGGAATAAGTTCAGGGTCAGCGTTACACCGGTCACTATTTTAAAGTAACCGCGAACTGGAGAGTAAATCACAATGCTTTGGCCGTACTCAGACAAGTGAACATTCATAAATATAATAATTTGATACCTCGGCAGTCTTATATAATGCCCCAGCACTGCCTGTGGTCAACCCGAACAATTTAATTCGCCCCTGATCATCCTCTTCCCCCCCTCAGCGCCCCCTGTTATCCGCTCTTGCCCATTTTATTATGACCGCCCCCAATAATTCAAAACGGATAACCTCAATTATTTAACACACTTAATGGACTTAGGAAATGAAGTCTGGTCGGTCCGTGGTTATTGCAAATTCAGCATCAAAATTTATTTCATATGATTATTAACTAATGATTACTATATTTTGAAATTAATTACACTAAAATAGTTACTTTGCATTCCGTGATTTCTGTGACCTTGTTAGTTAAACCCTTACATCAACACGGGGGTTCTAGATTTGACTCTTGGTAGAATCCGATAAAAAGGCCGCAGTCTGGTAAAAGATTTTGTCAGGTAACAATCGTCGTCATTGCTCGATCAAAGATGCAACAAACCCAATCCAAGATGTACACACCCTCCCGCAGATGACAAAGTCATGTGGATCCTGCTGGGTCACCTGTTATAATGCTGACACATGTTTGCAGCACGCTGACTGTTACTCACACATCTAGCTATTAAGACGTCTTCAGTACGAGAAAATATGGCTATGAATCCTCCACGATCCTTAACCATCTGCTCTCAAGGCGCCCCATCAAAGTCAGCGACTCTTGCAGACTGTCCTTATAACGCTTTCTCCGCTCACCAAACATTCGCTTGCTCACAACTTACCCGTACAGATGTATTTTGTAAGCATATGATCGTCCATTTTCTTTCAAGTTTAAGGTTGGCTTCTACAATTGGAAAGTGAAATTGCGCGGTGGAGTTTATTTTAGATGGGTGCCACCAGCAAACTCACTGACCAGATCGCTGTATCTGATGACACACCGAGGGGAAACTATCGGAGCACACCAACATGTTAGGTACCATAATAGATAGTTAGGAAAAGAGTCCCTATTATTGTTGATCCGGATTTGGAACCAGCACCGTTGTTCAATTGAAGGTAATCATCTAGATACGGGGGTGGAGTTAGTCAAGTAACAACATTAACAAATGAAATACGTGTAGCATACTGGTGCTGTCTCTTCTAGTGTTGTTATCAACACGCGCGATGATGAAACAGGAGTAATATGCCTATTTAAAAGAAACTCGAAGAACGATAAAGACTACACCTACAGCCCTGTTGGAAAAACGCTGATCTCACAGCCCGATTTCAATTCTTGCTGGAACCCAGATTATTTTTAAAAATGATTCTTGGCAAGTTTTCAATCTAAGCCTCTTTATATATTTCTGGTTGGTTGGAATACATTTCCACGTGGAAGTAAGTCTACAAGGTTGCACTACTGTATATAATAAAAGTTTAATAAAATAACACAAGGACGACCAAGATTTTTAGTTGTATAATTTGTTTTCATTTTCACTAAAAAAATGGATGATTATTTCGGGTCATTGCTAGGCTGTTATCAACTAAATATAGTTAACAATGACCTTGTTGGCCGAAACGATTATCCATTTTGTGGGAGAATAAAAATTAATTAAAAAACTAGAATCAGTGTTTTTATTCTGTTAATTGGATCAAAGGTAAAGTTTTCTTTCGGACACGCCCTTCAATATGCTCTTTTTGAAGCTTGAGACCGTTTTGCAAGAGTACACATTCATTTATCTTAACTCTATATTAAGTGACATTATTCATAATTTTCATTTCATTTCAAGTGAGTTTATTTATTCAACACTTTTATTTGTGTACGTTTGGTGAATTAATTGCTTTAATGTAATTTCTTCCAGCCAGTTAACTTTAATTTCATAATTATTATCGGTACCTCATTAGTAAATGAAAATAAGATTTAAGCTATATTTTCAAAACTTTAAACAAAACCCAGATACTGTTCTCGGTAGGAGGCAGAAATCATTTTTCAAACTGTGGGCCGCAATTCCCAGGTGGTTGACATGAATGATCAAGGGGGCCGCGAACATTTACTTATGTGTACAAACTTACGTGTACAAAAGGAAAAAAACATATTTTCTGAGAAAATCGAACACTTTTTTTAACAGTTGACGATCTCTGTGACATAAGTTGGCAAGACGCCTGTCCTCCAACCCGTAGATTGCGGGTTCGATTCCCGTTGGAACAGTAGTAGTTTAAAATAAAATAAAAATCATCTTGGCTTCCACCTAATGCCTCATTAATATGTTTCTGGTTGTTTGGAGGAGATTATTACATGGCAATAATCATATAAGATATATATCCTGTATACAAAGAAAGTGCTATACACGATTCGTTCGGGAGACGATATAACTAACAAACGTAATTTGTGTAATATTAGCGGGTTCGAGTACCGAGTCAGAGCGCCTTTGAGAAGAGTTGGCTCTCTAAACAGCGATATTTTAAGTTGTTCATTGAACTGAAATCGAAAATACTGTCCAAGTCAGTATAATTGTGTTACATTGTTTACTCCAACATTTACCTTTGTATACTTTGAATTTATTTATTTTTATTTAACACTTTTATTGCAAATACAATCTGATGGGCTTATTGCCAGGCGGCAATCTCTTCCAACCAACCAGACAAAAGTAAATGAAGAAAGTTACGTGGTCGCATAAATCATTCAAATTACTATCCAACCCCATGAAATCCATAAACACATACGAGCATATGCCCACAAACCCCACAAAGACGGACAATCACCCGAACATTATTTTTCGTATGAAGTGAGATATCATCAATCAAAAGGAAAGGAATGATACACGTTATTTTACTGACTAGAAATTAAGAGTTTTTTCAGTCGCTTCTGAAAGCATGCCAAGGATGGAGCGAGTCTTATATTGGTTTGTAACTGATTCTAGAGTCTCACTGCATGGAAAGTAAAGGACGACGTAAAAAAAGAGGAGCGGTGAACTGGAAAGCCCAATAGACAATCTCTGTTTGAGCGTAGCGCTAATCCATGATTGGAAAGACGCTGAAAATTTTCGGCGAGATAAGAGTATATCTATTCTGCGATGGTTACCTTTGTATATCGATGAATTTTAACTGTTTAGTTGCGCTGTCAAACATGTGAAACAGTAAAAATATTTAACTTATAAATTTTATCGTCTTCCTGCAAGTACAACATTTATGCGGTCACGTGTGAATGTATCAAAATAAATTAAATTTGCAGAGGGTTCGTGAAGTCTTTTTTTTATTGAGAAGCAATGGCGATGAGCATGATTCGAGCGCTTCGACTATAATTTTTTTTTATATTTATGAATTCCATTTGCTTTTTCATTTTGAAATTTCTCCATCGGATCGGGTACAAAATAAAATACGAGTAGTTACTTGTTTCCAGTGATTTCTATCCTCTGATAGAACTAAGTCTTCCAAACGTTGCGTCATTTGCCCCTTTATCTGGTAGACCCGCCTCTTCATTGGCCGTCCTCTTAAGCACTGGCAAGATAAGATTGGACAATTTTGAACAGCATCGGAATGACATCAAACAAAATATTCCCTGTAAGAAATTATTGAAAATATAAAACAATCCAGTTGTCTGGAAGTGATTTTGAATTCGAGTTTAATATTAACACAATATGTTAAATTACATATATCAATAAAAATAGTTAACAAGATTTCTTAACTTAGAAAAATGCGTAAACCACTTTATTTAGAAACAATAATAATAGTCTACGTTGCAATCATTGGCTTCACATTTCGATTACTGTTCCAGAAACCTCTATCTGGAACAGTAATCGAAATACTATCATCATCATCGTAGTAATGGGAGAGAGGGGAAAAATGAAATTTAGAAAAAAAGAAATAAGAATAATTGTAAGCAGAGAAAGAAACTTACAAGTCTAAATATATCATTGGTTAAGTATAAGAGTTGAAGTGGTAGAAAATAACATGACAAAAGTATATTGGTTAAGTATAAGAGTTGAAGTGGTAGACAATAACATGACAAAAGTATATTGCATAATTATAAGAGTTGAAGTGGTAGACAATAACATGACAAAAGTATATTGCATAAGTATAAGAGTTGAAGTGGTAGACAATAACATGACAAAAGTATATTGGTTAAGTATAAGAGTTGAAGTGGTAGGCAATAACATGACAAAAGTATATTGCATAAGTATAAGAGTTGAAGTGGTAGACAATAAATTGTTGACAACCGTGGCCTAACGGTTAGCATTCATGGTTAGCAAGCGGGCGATCCAGGTTCAATTCCTGGTGGATTACTTCCGAACTGGTTTCACTTATGGATTATTTAACATTGGTTTTTCTGTATTTATGTTAATATTCATTTATCTCAAGAAAAACTGTACCTGCCGATTATCTCGGAGCTTGGATATCCTAGCCATAAAACTTTTTGATTCGATGTGTGAATCATCATCATCATCCTAGTAATGACAGCTATCATCATCATCCTAGTAATAACAGCTATCATCATCATCCTAGTAATGACAGCTATCATCATCATCCTAGTAATAACAGCTATCATCATCATCCTAGTAATGACAGCTATCATCATCATCCTAGTAATGACAGCTATCATCATCATCCTAGTAATGACAGCTATCATCATCATCCTAGTAATAACAGCTATCATCATCATCCTAGTAATAACAGCTATCATCATCATCCTAGTAATGACAGCTATCATCATCATCCTAGTAAAAACAGCTATCATCATCATCCTAGTAATGACAGCTATCATCATCATCCTAGTAATAACAGCTATCATCATCATCCTAGTAATGACAGCTATCATCATCATCCTAGTAATGACAGCTATCATCATCATCCTAGTAATGACAGCTATCATCATCATCCTAGTAATGACAGCTATCATCATCATCCTAGTAATGACAGCTATCATCATCATCCTAGTAATGACAGCTATCATCATCATCCTAGTAATAACAGCTATCATCATCATCCTAGTAATGACAGCTATCATCATCATCCTAGTAATAACAGCTATCATCATAATCCTAGTAATGACAGCTATCATCATCATCCTAGTAATGACAGCTATCATCATCATCCTAGTAATGACAGCTATCATCATCATCCTAGTAATAACAGCTATCATCATCATCCTAGTAATGACAGCTATCATCATCATCCTAGTAATGACAGCTATCATCATCATCCTAGTAATAACAGAGAGGGGAAAAATGAAATTTAGAAAAACAAAGAATTAAGAACAATTGTAAGTAGTGGGAGGTACTTAAAAATCCAAATACATTGGTCCAGTATAAGAGTTAAAGTGGTAGTCAATACCATGACAAAAGTATATTGGTTAAGTTTAAGAGTTTAAGTGGTAGACAATAACACGACAAAAGTATATAGGTTAAGTATAAGAGTTGAAATAGTAGACAATAACATGACAAAAGTAAATTGCTTAAGTATAAGAGTTGAAGTGGTAGACAATTCCATGGGAAAAGTATATTGTTTAAGTATAAGGTAGACAATACCATGACAAAATATTTTTGAGAGTTCAAAGATAATACAATGGTTCGTCTATAAATTAGCTTTAAGTTTGAATTAAATGTAATTCTCACGTATATTATTATATCACTAGAAAAGCAGATTCAATTATGCCAACGAACAAATAAATATGAGGTCAATACACAAAATTGTGCGTTTTGTATAAATATTAAGATAAATTTGGTAGAAGACATAGAACGTTGAGTAGAATATAGGGGAAAGAGAAAAGCGTTGCGTAGAATGTAAGGGAAACATAAGAGCATTGCGTAGAACGTGGGGGAAACATAAAAGCGTTGCTTAGAATGGGGGGGAAACATAAGAGCGTTGCGTAGAACGTGGGGGAAACATAAGAGTGTTGCGTAGAACGTAAGGGAAACATAAGAGCATTGCGTGGAACGTGCTGGAAACGTAAGAGCGTTGCGTGGAACGTGGAGGAAACATAAGAGCATTGCGTGGAACATGGAGGAAACATAAAAGCGTTGCGTAGAACGTGGGGGAAACCTAAAAGCGTTGCATAGAACGTGGGGAAAACATAAGCGAGTTGTGTAAAACGTGGGGAAAACATAAGAGCGTTGTGTAAAACGTGGGGAAAACATTATTCGAGAGAATGAAGAATGACGGCCTGAAGTTAGAGAATGGGTATTGGAAGAAGATGCAATACTTAAACTAATAAACAGAGCATTGAGAAGATTTCGTCACATAGAAAGAATGAAAGATTTATAAAAATAGTTTTTTTAAGCAGTATAGAGGTTACGAAAAGTTTGGAAAGACCTGAAAAAATGTAGCGCGACTAATTTAACAAATTCTGAAAGAAAAAAGAGTACAAAGCCTTCATAAAAGGAGAGTATGCATGATAAGGAAGAATCAAAGTGTGTGTCAAGATAGATTTAAATAGAAACTTGTTACTGCTATACCCCAATAGGGATAACATGGCGTGATGATAATGATATTAAAATGTACAAATCGCAACCAGAACGTATCGTATTCCTTAAGAACATCGGGAGATCGAAGAAATCATCCAGAATACACGTTATTCAAATAATCCAGAATACACATAATAAAAATAATCCAGAATACACGTGTAGGAATACCTACCTAAATGAATTGTCAAAATAATAAGCGAATTGTTAAAACACAAATAAATTAAATTAATAATTGTTAATAATAAACATACAGGGTCATTGACCGATCAAGTATTCATAGATAGCTACACGTCAAGAACGGCGACAATGTTTACTATTTTTGTAGTACCCGCGATTTGTCTAGCCATCTCCAAATATAAATAATTAACCTACCGCCAGTTCATGTGATAGAACAAGGCAGATATATATCGCGAATGTATTTATTTACTCATTGGTATAAATTGTCCGCACTCTGAGAAATAAACATACTTTTATTGTCATCCATTCAACTGTCAAGACTTATTATTTATAGCCCGTTGTCACTTTCATTTTTATATATCCGCATTCCTGAGTCTATAAATAAACAAATATCAATCAAGATCATCACGACAATTAAACTTAAGCAACACGCTATATTGGTGACCCCGCACGAAAACTGAATACATACCTCGACTATATCGAATATCGCCGACACGATAGCAATGTCAAAACAAGACCAAGAGACCGCATCGGGAAGCACATCATCCCCACAGCACCTCGCTGGTATCGCAGTAGCAATGCGAATCACGGCATTTTGGCGCGATAGACCACGCCTATGGTTTATCACTTTTGAGGCTGCCACTCAGGACCTCCACCGCAGCCAAACCCAACTGGCTCAAATGGTCCTCGCCCAGCTTGACAAACGGGACATCGAGCAGATCACCGATCTCCTGTACAACCCGAGCGTGAACCAGTACGAATATATAAAAAAAAGACTCATCTCCGTCTATGAAGAGAGTGATGCGAGAGAGCTCCAAAGACTGCTGTCAGAAATGGAGCTCGGCGACCAGCGCCCATCACAGCTGCTGCGACGCATGCGGAGCCACGCCCGAGAGATGATCCCAGACGCAACGCTGCACCTGATGTGGATAAGCCTGATGCCAGCTCACGTGAGGTCGGTCCTGGCGATCAGCCACACGATCTCCAAGACTGCCTCCCTCGACGAGCTCGCACTGCTGGCCGACAAGATGCTGGAGCAGACGCAGGAAGTGGCAACCATGAGCATCGTACCGGCACACCCCGCCATCATCAAAGCACCGGCACCCTCACAGGCCTCCATATCAGATGTCATCCGCGCCTTGACCGACGAAGTCGAGCAGCTCCATCTGGAAGTGGCGGAAATGAAATCAAGGACTACACCCGATGACCGTCAGCGTCAACGACCGCCATACCGCAACCAAGCAACAGTACGCAACACACGTAGACGAACACCCTCTCCGGCCGCATCAACAATCTGCTACTACCATAACAGATTTGGGAAAAATGCCCTCCGCTGCAGATCGCCGTGCAACTTCGAGCAGAAAAGGAAAGAGAGAAATTGAAAAGCGTTTATAGAACCACGATACAACCACGCTACAACCACGCTACAACCACGCTACAACCACGCTACAACATCGCTAGAACCACGATACAACCACGCTACAACCACGCTGCAGCAACGAGCACCGCAGACTCCATCATCAAGCCACCGCAGATCAACCTTCCACATCGGAAGCCATCTGCAACTTGATCAACATCATCACCACCATCATCAAGCCACCGCAGATCAACCTTCCACATCGGAAGCCATCTGCAACTTGATCTACACCATCACCACCATCATCAAGCAACTGCAGATCCACCTTCCACCGCGGACGCCATCTGCAACTTGATCCACACAACCAATCATCGACGATCAGCGCAACAACCAACCAAGCACCGCAGACAATCCAAATTTAGTGAGAGACGACCAAGCCTACCCCCGTCTCCGCATCACCCATCTGACCGACAGATCTGGGAAAAAACGCCACGCGCTGATGTTGTCCACGTACCTACTTCGACACGGGGAACGGATAACCAGCCCGACGTCAGATGCACCGGAACCTAACGTTCACGCAAGGCACGCGCCCTCTGCGTTCACTAGGAAGGGAGCTATGTAGGAATACCTACCTAAATGAATTGTCAAAATAATAAGCGAATTGTTAAAACACAAATAAATTAAATTAATTATTGTTAATAATAAACATACAGGGTCATTGACCGATCAAGTATTCATAGATAGCTACACGTCAAGAACGGCGACAATGTTTACTATTTTTGTAGTACCCGCGATTTGTCTAGCCATCTCCAAATATAAATAATTAACCTACCGCCAGTTCATGTGATAGAGCAAGGCAGATATATATCGCGAATGTATTTACTCATCGGTATAAATTGTCCGCACTCTGAGAAATAAACATACTTTTATTGTCATCCATTCAACTGTCAAGACTTATTATTTATCGCCCGTTGTCACTTTCATTTTTATATATGCGCATTCCTGAGTCTATAAATAAACAAATATCAATCAAGATCATCACGACAATTAAACTTAAGCAACACGCTATACACGTAATTAAAATAATCCAGAATACACGTTATGAAAATAAAAATATATACTCGTATATGGTCAGTATAATTGGTTGTAATAAGTTAACAAATATATACTCGTATATGGTCAGTATAATTGGTTGTAATAAGTTAACAAATATATACTCGTATATGGTCAGTATAATTGGTTGTAATAAGTTAACAAATATATAATCGTATATGGTTAGTATAATTGGTTGTAATAAGTTAACAAATATATACCCGTATATGGTCAGTATAATTGGTTGTAATAAGTTAACAAATATATACTCGTATATGGTCAGTATAATTGGTTGTAATAAGTTAACAAATATATACTCGTATATGGTCAGTATAATTAGTTGTAATAAGTTAACAAATATATACTCGTATATGGTCAGTATAATTGGTTGTAATAAGTTAACAAATATATACTCGTATATGGTCAGTATAATTGATTGTAATAAGTTGACAAATATATACTCGTATATGGTCAGTATAATTGGTTGTAATAAGTTAACAAATGACTAAATTCACAGAAAGTTTATTATGTTTGATTCGATGACGAATTTTGTTTTTTCTATTTACAATGACGAAAACTTTGTTATACTCGTAAATTTGTTATACTCGTAAATTTGTCATACTAGTTAATTTGTTATACTCGTAAATCGGTTATACTCGTAAATTTGTTATACTCGTAAATCATTTTTAGATAAAATTTTAAAACGAGCCTTAAATAAAAATCGTATTTTTGTATCACTTTTTTGTTGCATACGAGTATACGTAGTAATATAAATAGACCAAAACCCATACGATGATTGTCGTCAAAGAAAGAATACGATAATGGAATTTTGAATACAAGAGAGCGAGAGAGGAATACTTGGATTCTCTCCGAAAGTAATTCGAAATTTGAATCTCGGTGGGCCCGTGATACTAAACGAATTTTAAATACCTAGCTAACAATTTTTGAACCGGTGTAAAAGGGGACGATGTATAAATGATAAATATATATATATATATATATATATATATATATATATATATATATATATATATATATATATATATATATATATATATATATATATATATATATATATATATATATATATATATATATATATATATATATATATATATATATATATATATATATATATATATATATATATATATATATATATATATATATATATATATATATATATATATATATATGTATATATAAACAAATTTTACATTTATGAATATATATTTTCATAACTGTAAAATTTGTTTTACTTCCGTAAATATTTCACGGGCTGCAACTAGTACGTAGTAATGTCCAAATAATTCCAGGCGGACCAAATTGAAGCGTGTGTAGACATTTAACATACTATATAGGTTGATGCGCTGATTGCATGGTCAGGCGAGGTTTCAGTTAAAATGTAATACGCCTATCCTTAGTTGTATGTCAACTGGAGCCAATAGAAGATTCGATTAATTTTTCAATATTATTATATAAAATTCTTTAAAAAAAAGGGTAAAGCCCAAGAGACATTAAACGGAGTTTATATGCTATGTAAGGCAAAGTTCTTCATGATATTCCACGCTGAAAGATCGGTCTAAATACGAGTAGTTTCACTTCGGCAGATGATCTATTGAAGAGGACTGTCGTTAAGACAAACGAGTAGAAGTATTCACTCTACAATTTTTTTCAAGCATTAAATCAATGGTATTGAAAAAATTGTAAAATTAAAATTATCGTTGTTTTAAAAATCTATTGAAAAACATGTTTTTTTTTATTATATACATCACTTTTTTGATATCCTTGGGCCCGAAACATTTAGACCTTCCTACGCATTACAACGTAATGGGTTTATTGCCATGTGGAAGTCTCTCCAAAATTAATCAAAAAGTTGTTCTAAGTAAAAATCCGACCGGAAAACTTAAAAAAATGGTACCAACTGGATCGAATCCATTAACACCGGATTAGAAAACCAGTGTCTTAACGATTCGGTTACAGTATTGATCTACTTTGTAAACAAGTGTCCCAGCTACTTTATTAAATTATGTATTTTCTACTTACAATGGAATACAATTGTAAATTATGGAAATTACATTTATAAATTTAATTTGAATAATTTGCAAAGGTATTTCACTGTATAATACTATCTTAAAAATAAGTTAAAACGTAATTTTTGTATCAAACTAGCCTCAAATTATAATATTATATTTCGTGAAATTTTATTATTTTTAAATTCAATAAAATGAAAGTTTAATATTTCCATCTAACTCTAAATATATATTTTTTAAATATTCATCATTCCCGATTAGTGATTCGGATACATTTAATGGCGTGGCTGGGAGGCATCATTATATTCGGCCTCATTAATCAAGCATTTGGGTTTTGAACCACTAGTGTAAGCGCAAAACTCGCATTTCGTCATCGTACGTGTTAGCAATACTATGTATCTCGTCCGTTGCGAGGAAAGAACGCTTGAACACGTCTAGTACATGTGATTGTTATTAGCAGGCAAATTTATCTTACGAGCCTGTGACCTTTTATATGCATTCAACGGAAAACGAACGCTCAATTTCTGGATCGAAGTCGAGCGTATTACCAACTTGGTCAAGGAAGTCATCAATCATAATTATAAACACGTTGCAGTGAATTGAATATAATATTAATATATTGCATTCAATTTGCATTGTATACAGTCATCCGGTGAAATTTTTGCTGCGTGACAATTTCTTTCAACCAACCAGAAAGACATAAAAGAGGCCTTTAGTAAAAACCTGATAGGAAACAAAAAAAATGGAATCCAACGGTAATCAAACCCGCAACCCACGGGTTCCTAGACGAGCGTCATATCAGCTAAGCCAGAATAACGACCTCTGTGGTTTAATTGGCAAGACGTATGTCTTCCGACCCGGAATTCGCATGTCCGATTCCCATTGAAACACAGATTTAACAAATAAGAGGATTCCAGTCTGGTTTACAATTAAGGAATATTTAACATATTTGTGATTGGTAGGATGTTATAATGTATACATCGAAAGTGTAATAATCATAAAAAAACGGATATGCAATAAATGTGATAATTTTTCTACAAAAAAATACGAGGCATATCCAGAAACTAAGTGTACTGAATTTTTGTGGGTTACAATTTTTTTTATTTAAACAAAAAAATTACGTGGTTACCGTAGTACATATGTAAGCAATTTTTCGACATAGTCGCCATTCCTCTCAATGCAGGTGGTGAAGCGGGGTATTAACTTTTTGATGCCTTCCTCGAAGTAGTTTCCCGCCAACCCCTCCGTCCACTTCTCCACCTCCTCCTTGACCTCCTCGTCAGTTGAAAACCTTTTTCCACCCATGTGCAGCTTCAGGGAGGTAAAGAGATAGTAATCTGAAGGTGCTAGGTCAGGGGAATGCGCGGGATGGTTCAGGACATCCCATTTAAACGAGGCGAGCAGTTCCTTCGTGGCGTTGGCCATGTGTGGTCTTGCATTGTCGTGCAGCAGGCAGACTCCCTTTGTCAGCATGCCTCTCCTCTTGTTCTGAATCGCCCTCCTCAATTTTTTTAGGGTCTCACAGTATCTTGCAGAGTTAATGGTCTCCCCTTGAGGCATATATTCAATTAAAATTATGCCTTGACAGTCCCAAAACACGAATGCCATGATTTTCTTGGCTGAAATTGTGGTTTTGAACTTTTAGGCGGAGGGTGAAGAGGTGTGACGCCACTGTTGAGACTGCCTTTTGGTTACAGGCGTGTAGTGTGCAACCCAAGTTTCATCTCCAGTAACGATGGAGCGGAGAAATTCATCTCCATGGAGTTTACATCGCCTCAAAAACTCTTGCCTTTTTACAAAATTTCGCACTTGGCGGGAGATTGGTTTGACATTTTTCACGAAACGTGTTGTCGCGTCGACACTTTTCAACGTACTGACCTCGAACCGGTCTCGTTGCAGAGAAGAAGGGTCAGGTTACACGGAAGTGTAGCCAACATGTCGAAAATAAAATCCATCCGGTCGTGAGAGCCTCAGTACACTTACTTTCTGGATACGCCTCGTATTATCTTTTCCATTTTCTCTCAGCGATAGAAAGAATATGAATTATTTCTATCGCTGAACGAGCTGGAAAGTTTTTCCAAAAAACTAAATTAAATTAGTTCAACTGTCAAAAGTATATGCTGGGCCCGTGTTTGATTTCGGCCAAAAGTGAAACAGAGATAAAATGAAATTTATAGAGGTCTGAGCAATATACAAAGTTTCCACAATTACTCCCATCTCCGCGCTGAGCCACAGAAATTATGAAAAAAGATTTTCTTTGTACTTTTCCTATCTCTCCACTCCTTTTATTTTTTGCTGCTCTCCTCTTGAAAAGGTTTAGGATGTTAATGCGCGGCGAGGTTTTAAGTTTTATACGGAACTTTTTATACATTAAGACTGCGTAGAAATATTTTTTCTTAAGAAAAGTTTAGTGATGAATAATTTTTCCCATTGCCGAATTCTACTTCAACTTGAGAAACATTTGAAAAGCTACTATACATAATATTTAAGCTTTTATTCTTATTTATTAAAAAAATATATATATACTGTATTATGACATATTTTCAATGCACAGCCTGGTGGGTTCTATATGTATTCATTTCTTTCAACCAATCAAAATGATTACAAAGTCCTTAAGAGTTTAGGGACGGTTGTCCCAAATGGAAAGATGATGAGGATGATCGTTGTTTTAATAAAACTAGTTTGAAAGCGGAATATGGAAAGAGGTATTTTATTGTTAAACGTCGGTATTTATAATATTTGGAATGTGTGTAGAAAGGCGCAGAAAATATGTCGCTGTCTCGTTCTCACTAAACAATAACAAGAGGCTCGCGTGGTGATCACAGGGAGTGAGGATCGCTACAAGAGTAAACTAGATTTACACATACATACATATCACCATCACGCCGTGTCTGTTAGGAGACAGGCAGAGAAAACCAATTTAATTTTTCTATCTAAGCACACAAATTTCGCCTTTTCCACATCTTTACATCTCGTTAAATATTTTTTTTCTATAATTCTTCATTCTCACTTTATTTTCTTTCAAAATCTGGTCCATTTAACCCAAACCGTTTCTCAGTCCACCTCTTTCATGCACCCATCGCATTTCTGACTTGTATACTCGCTTAGTCATTCATTTATCTTTAATTCTCCGCAAATTTTCAAACCACTTTAAAGCTCCTTTTTTAATATTACTTATAACATCCATTTTAATCATGCATTTATTTCAAATGCATTCGTTCTGCCTTCTTTCATATTTTGACAATTTATTTGTATTAAAAAAATCAAGTACAAACAGGGATTGAACCAGCAACCGCAAAATTTATTTTATTGAAAGACTACTTCTTCAAACATATTAAAATAAAAACAAACAGATAATATTAATTGTAAATCAGGTTAAATAAGGTGGACAGTACGATCACATTACTATTTTTTTTAATAATGAGGTCGTTAGTGAAAACTAGACTGGATCTTAAAAATAAATTATTCCAACGGAAATTCAACCCGCAAACCTCTGGTTGGTAGACTAACATTTAAGCTACCGAGGTTGTCATATATTGTCTAAGGTATTTTGTAAATGGGCTTAACCTTTCCGTTCCTGTGCTAAAAAAATCCACGCGTTCCAGTGCTGTGTATTCAATACACATCAATACACATGTAAAAATGAGCGATTTAAAATCGGGAAAATAAGAATATTTATAGCCAATCACTTAAATTAATTGAATTTGAAGTCAAAGGTTATAATAAATTAAATTTATTTGCTGAAAACATGAAAAAAACATCGGCTGACGTTCACAAAACGGGCGATGCGTCCACCCCAAATGGCTGCCCGAAAGCTACTGAAGCGAGAGAAGCGAGCGAACTGAGTTTCTATTTCTTGCGTTCCCATATACCGAAGTAGAGTGAGAGTGAGACGTGAATGGCGTCGCGTACTCATCCATAGCGGTTTTTTATAATATACCTACTTCACACACTGGCACACGTTTGATTGTATTGGTGAATTTATTCCCGATTTTCACAAAATATCTCTGATGTGGCCGATAAGTGCTAATTATTATTAATATTATTTTTTCATTCAATGCGTAAATGTATTACGGAGGAATGTCTAAAATCTGAACCCAGTATTTATTATATTTATAGAGATATTAAAGTTTTTAAAAGCAATGTGTACTAGTACACATCACAGGGAAGGAAGGTTTAAAGGTGAATTAAGAGAAAACAAAGAATATGCTTTTGATAGTTAACGAATCGAAGGAGGAAGGCACCTGCTCAGGATCCTGTCCGAAAGGCGTGCAAGATGGATCGGTCATATAATACGACAAGAGGGCCTCTTGCATGCCATAATGGAGGGTATGACCGAGGGGACAAACTCTAGGGGACGCCCACGCCGAGAGTACCTGGAGGACCTGTTGGTGGACGTGCGCTGCTCAACATATACAGATTTAAAAAGAGCCGCACAGGACAGGGGGGAATGGAGGAGAAAAGTTGAAATTGCTGCAAATCAGTCTTAGGACTGCAACCACAGAGAGAGAGAGAGTTAAGGCATTAACATGTGAAAACCTGGAAACCGGCAGGGTTATATCGTTATATAAAGTTGAATGAACAGTGTTGCAGTAAACAAATTACAAAGCGAATAATGTTTTTATTGATCTGAAAGACAAGAAAGCGTTTTTTTTTTTCATTTCTTACATATATTTCTCTTGGATAAAGAAATAAAAATACGGAGAATGTTATGGTTCCTACACATGACAGATTCAAACATGATCCTCAAAATAGTACATCTAAGTTCTTCCAGTTATTGCTAAACTCCATTACAGCATCGGCAAGTAAATAGTCACGTGAAAGTCAAGTTTTTACGGAAAAAAAACGTACTGTGTAAAAACGGTCGCGTAAAAACGGTAGCGCAGAAACATCTCATTCTATCTCTTACCAATTTTCTCGTTGGGTCTTGACTGTCCGATAAAGTTTTTCAATCACCGTGAACATGGACTGAGTGATCTTCCTTGTTTTCAGTGCAACATTTTAAAAATTCATAAATTTTTGTGATTTTAAATATCAGGATTTCAGAAAAAATATTTTCATGAACAATTTTGATCAAAAGTTTCGGTAATAGGTTTCAAATTTTACTTCAGAAATTCTATTTTAAAATAAAGCTTAGTTCTTTTTTTTTACTGAATATCAACTTCATGAAAGCTTTAATGTATTTTTATTTTTTTGTTATGTTCTCTATGTAGTATTTCGGAATTGTAAAGTATAAATTTGTATAGCTGTTTGTTATGTACATTTTGAGTTAAATCCTTGAATTTTTTTCAAATCGTTCAGTAATGTTTGCGTAGTGCGGATTATTGTAGTTTTTAATATGGTATGTATTTCTCTTTCAATGTTTTATGCGAGTGGGTTTTTGTTACTGATGTTTATAGATGGATATTTTTGGTATATAATTGAAACAAAGTTACTTTGTTTTACTCCACATTATTTATAGCAAATCACAATGCATTCCAACATTTGCTCTATCATCATCAGGTGAGCTTTCATAAACTGAAGCATATATTAATAACATCATTACGTGGTGTTGTTTACGGTAAAATAGAGTAAACATATCTATACTATTTGTTGTTTATGGTACTAAGGAGAAATAAGGTCAGAAGCGGAGATAAGGATACATTTAATTAATTATTTATAATACTTTTGTTTTGTTAGCCTTTATGTATTTCAATGGCTTTTAAGGTATTTTACTGTGCACTAATGTATGTGTAGTATTTTTGTGTTTGTTGGGTGTTTAAACGAGTGATTATGTGTTATTAAATGTTCAGCAAACTTAGTAAAATCATTGTTTTTTATTGCTCTAATTTGTTTTTTAATTCGTGAAGTTCCTTATTGACATACCTACCTCATTCGTGTAATAAAGTTCCTTATTGACATACCTACCTCATTCGTGTAATAAAGTTCCTTATTGCCATACCTACCTTATTCGTGTACTGAAGGGTTTTATTGCCATACCTACTTAATTCGTGTACTGAAGTTCCTTATTGCCATGCCGACCTAATTCGTGTAATGATGTTTCTTATTGCCATATCTACCTAATTCGCGTACTAAAGTTTCTTATTGCCTTACCTACCTAATTCGTGTACTGAAGTTTCTTATTGCAATACCTACCTCATTCAAGTAATGAAGTCCTTATTGCCATATTACCTAATTCGTGTGCTGAAGTTACTTATTGTCACACCTACCTAATTCGTCTACTGCAGTTCCTTATTACCATACCTACATATATTATATTGTAATTAGTACAGCCAATCTGGTAAACTCTACGCTTATACTCGTATATTAAAAGCAACAAAATAAGTACATATATCATAACATATACTCTAAGATTACACAATTATTTTAAGGCAATGTAAATAAATACATTTCTTCTTCTTCTCAGTGTCATGTCAGGTCCCCCCAACGTTGAATATCATCTGAGAGTAGATATCTTTGTCCCCGGCAGCCCGAAAAAGGTCCCCAACGATCCTTATACCAGTCCAATCACGTACATTGCGGAGCCAGTAGATTTGCCTCCTGCCAATACCTCTTCGACCCTCTATTTTGCCTTGGATGATCAGGTTCAGTAATTTGTACTTTGCTCCTCTAAATACATGCCCCAAAAGGGACACCTTTCGGATTTTAATATTAGTCAGCAACTCTCTATCAACTTTGGCTATTTGAAGAACCCTTGTGTCCAGTCTATCCGTAGCATTCTCCGGTGCATCCACATTTCGAATGCTTAGTCGGTTCACACTACCAACTTTGAGGATCCATAATTCTACTCCATGCAATAACACTGATCAAACGTAGCATTTGACTAACCGTATAACATTAAATACATTTAAGGGAGAAATTATATAAATATCAGCGCTTATCTTATAACAAACCCTAGTTGGGATACACCTCCATCAATAGAAATCGAGCCCTGCCGCAAGGACATCAGATGTTTTTTTAGCGCACACCCTTATACACGTAAATTATAATACTTCAAAGAATAAAGTGAACTTAATAAGTGGTCAACATAAATTAATGATTAACTCAATACCTTCTTTCCCAAGGCTTTCTTACATACCTCGTATCCTGATAATAACATATGTACTTAAATTGTTAAAAATATAAAAAATACAAACACACTCGCATACGCACAAATGCAAACTTACCCGCATACACACACACACACTTACATACATACACACACAGGAGCGTAAAATAAGAAAATAAAAAAAGGTTTCAAATTTTAACAAAGCAAAGAAATACACCTGATAATTATTTCCTTAGAGTTGTCAAATCACGCGTCCATCTGCAACCGGCCCACGCACGCATCTACGAGTATAGGCGCTCGGATCTGTCCAACTAACCACGTGTATATTTATGATATTAATATCAATGATATGTAATATTCAAGTCAAAGAAAAATATATTTACGCTCTATTTATTAGCTAAGCGCACGCAACGCCACAGCATTAATTTTGTTAAAATCTTTCAACTGCCAAGCCCAAGTTTTTCTTCCATATATAGTATCAACTAATGCGCTATACGTATCATAAATAAAAAAATTAAATATCGTAGGAAAAAAGGTATCTCATAAAAATAAAACAGAAGACAGTAAAATGTTCCACTAATCAGTCATTCTATTTCTTGAATAATAGAGAAAAATTCGAGTCAAAAATAAATACAAGTGAGGAAACACAGACGAAAGTTTTATTTAAGGGAATCTATTATGGAGGCGGGAGAAGGGGTGGGGAAGCGGGAGAAGAATTATTCTCAGGTCTGGAGAAGGATCACAATTGTTAGACAACTCGGGGCAGAACGGAAAGTTTACGAAATCAGAAAGTCGTTCTCCTAATATAGTTTTTAACTTTTGTTTTTCTTCTAATGGACGATTCATTATATATGAAGTAAGTTAAGAAAGTTGTGCATACACACATAGGAACGTACACTATTTTTTATGAATTGTACTGTTCGTATCATTATTGAGTTATATTGTATTGATTCTTTTTGAGTAACTATCTACTGTTTATATTTTTTGTGTGACTATCAACTATTTACATTTTTTGTGTAACTATTCACTATTCATATTTTTTGTGTAACTATCCACTATTAATGTATTTTGTGTACTTATCCCCTATCAATATTTTTTTGTTTAAATATTCACTTTTATTATTATTTTGTGTAACTATCCACTGTTAATATTTTTTTGTGTAACTATCCACCATTTACATTTTTTTGTTTAACTATTCACTATTAATATTTTTTGTGTAACTATCCACTATCAATATTTTTTTGTGTAACGATCCACTGTTTATATTTTTTTGTGTAACTAATCACTAGAAATATTTTTTGTGTAACAATGCACTGTTAATATTTTTTGTTTATCTATTCATTAATAATATTTTTTATGTAATTATTCACCATTAATGTTTTTTTTTGTAACTATCCACTATTAATATTTTTTTGTGTAACTATCTACTTTTAATTTGTTGTTGTGTAACGATCCTCTGTTTATTTTTTTTTGTGTAACTATCCACTATTAATACTTTTTGTGTATCGATCCACTGTTTATATTTGTTGTGTAACTATTCACTGTTAACATTTTTTGTGTAACTTTCCACTTTTAGTTTTTTTTTTGCGTAACGATCCACTTCATATTTTTGTGTCACTATCCACTACTACATTTTTTTCTGTTACGATCCACTGTTTATATTTTTTATCTAACAATTCACTACTTATATTTTATTGTGTAACTATCCACTATTAATATTTTTTTTGTGTAACTATCTACTATTAATATTTTATAGTCGAACTTATACATTTATTCTTGAAGAACTGAAAATCACTGACAGGTTGTCTACAGAATACCTACGACGAGTCCTCCAATTCATTGGCCAAAAAGATGGCTTGGGGATGCTTGGGGAGGCTTGGGGAGGCTTGAGGAGGCTTGGGGAGGCTTGGGGAGGCTTGTGGTCTCGGAAAACATAGAAGGACAATGCAGAAAATTAAAAAAAATGTGATTAAACACACATGTCGATAATTTTGGATTTTCTGCTATTTTTTTCTAGTTTGGCTGGTTGTTTGCTATATATTACGATTAAAACATTGACTTGGGAGTACAAATACATCTATAAACAATAAAATCATATTGAACGTATAGTTTTACAGCACATAATGCTGAAAATAACGCAAGCGCACCATTTCACATAAAAAAATGATGTATTTGAACCAATATTTGAACGATTATAGACAAAATCATCAAATAGTGTCTAATTTTCTAGCATTTCGGCGTTAAAAATGATAAAACACATTTTTGCGGAAACTTCGGATTTCCTGTTAACTTTACAAAGCTTGGCTGCTTGTTTGCTATATTATACCGTATTATAAAAACATTGCGACTATTAATTCATAATGAAAGTGTGGGTTTACAGCATATTACGCTTAATACAACTCAAGCGCACCATTTCACTTAAAACACACACAATTCTACCACAATGTATGGTAAGTGATTAAAAAACAAAATCATCAAGAAGTCTAGTGTTCTAACATTTCAATGTTCAATGTGATAAAACACACATTTATTTGATTTTGTTACAATAACTATTTATAGTTTGTCTGATTGTTGACTGTATTAAAAAGTTAAGACCCGAAATTGAAGAAATTCTCGAATATTTATCAAATCTTTGTATCAAAAACGTTACTTAACCGTTTGAAGAAAATAATAATATGTCATATACGACAAAAGGATATAACTTAAAGTCAAATTAAAAATAATAATTTGAGAGGAATCAAACTTGCAACGCCCGCTGGCATAACATTTCCATGACCACAAACTTGGAACGTCCACTGGCATAACATTTTCATGACCACAAACTTGGAACGTCCACTGGCATAACATTTCTATGACCACAAACTTGGAACGTCTACTGGCATAATATTTCCATGACCACAAACTTGGAACGTCCACTGGCATAACATTTCTATGACCACAAACTTGGAACGTCCGCTGGCATAACATTTCCATGACCACAAACTTAGAACGTCCGCTGGCATAACATTACCATGAACACAAACTTGGAACGTCCGCTGGCGTAACATTTCCATGACCACAAACTTGGAACGTCTGCTGGCATAACATTTCAAAACCTAGCAAAGGCATAGCATTACCATGACCACAAACTTGGAACGTCCGCTGGCATAGCATTACCATGACCACAAACTTGGAACGTCCACTGGCATAATATTTCCATGACCACAAACTTGGAACGTCCACTGGAATAACATTTCTATGACCACAAACTTGGAACGTCCGCTGGCATAACATTTCCATGACCACAAACTTGGAACGTCTGCTGGCATAACATTACCATGACTACAAACTTGAAACGTCCACTGGCATAACATTTCTATGACCACAAACTTGGAACGTCCGCTGGCGTAACATTTCCATGACCACAAACTTGGAAAGTCCGCTGGCATAACATTTCCATGACCACAAACTTGGAACGTCCGCTGGCATAACATTTCCATGACCACAAACTTAGAACGTCCGCTGGCATAACATTACCATGAACACAAACTTGGAACGTCCGCTGGCGTAACATTTCCATGACCACAATCTTAGAACGTCCGCTGGCATAACATTACCATGAACACAAACTTGCAACGTCCGCTGGCGTAACATTACCATGACTACAAACTTGGAACGTCCGCTGGCGTAACATTTCCATGACCACAAACTTGGAACGCTCGCTGGCATAACATTTCCATGACCACAAACTTGGAACGTCCGCTGGCATAGCATTACCATGACCACAAACTTGGAACGTCCGCTGGCATAACATTTCCATGACCACAAACTTGGAACGTCTGCTGGCATAACATTACCATGACTACAAACTTGGAACGTCCGCTGGCGTAACATTTCCATGACCACAAACTTGGAATGTCCGCTGGTATAATATTTCCATGACCACAAACTTGGAAAGTCCGCTGGCATAACATTACCATGACTACAAACTTGGAACGTCCGCTGGCGTAACATTTCCATGACCACAAACTTGGAATGTCCGCTGGTATAATATTTCCATGACCACAAACTTGGAAAGTCCGCTGGCATAACATTTCCATGACCACAAACTTGGAACGTCCGCTGGCATATAATTACCATGACCACAAACTTGGAACGACCGCTGGCATAGCATTACTATGACAACAAACTTAGAATGTCCGCTGCCATAGCATTACTATGACCACAAACTTGGAACGTCCGCTAGCATAGCATTACCATTACCGCAAAAAAAAATATTTTATGACACGAAAATGTCGGTTGCTCATCTCATCTTCAAAACCTTTAAAACTGCTCGACTTATCCAAAAAACAATTCCTCTTTATCGCAAACAACTTTCCAGGAGAACCAAGTACCTCTATTTTCTGTTAAATGTTTATGAATTTGGAGTAAATTACAAGTTTCGTGATACTTGTAATATCCTTAATATTAAGGAAGTTGTTTCCTTTACTTAACTTTTGTTTTGTTATATTTTAACGACGTCCGCCGATCCTTGGCAAACTACTAAAAAAACAGTTTAACTTGTAGATTGCCAAATCAGAAATTAATTGAAATTTCGCAAGAAAACATTTCTTGAAAACTTTATTTCAAACGTTATTTTAGCACTGTCAAATACAATTTATTTTGAACAAATCTTTTTTTTTTAAGTTTTCTTTTTGTGGTTTGGTTTGTTTTACAATTATTCATAAAATATGTACGAGCAATGGAAGGAGAGGAAAGGGCAAAAAATAGCTTCCGTGGCCTGTTTTGTTAAACTCATTTCTTCTATTTCGGAGATTACAGGTTTAATTCCAGTTGTTACCCGATATTTTTAAAAGTACTCCATCTGGTTTTCACTTTAGTTCCTTATAACGTCTTTCTGGTTGGTCGCAAAATATTGCAATATAGCAATAAATCCAGCAAGTTGAATTCTATACAATTTAGATGTAACACAGCAACCTTTACCACTTAGGTGGTTAGGTATATCCCTTTTAGTGGGATATTATTTTCAATGCTACATGCAGAATAAACGTCTTCTTCACGCCATCCTTTGAAGTTTTAGCAGCGGATGTTTGTAGTGAGACGTGTTGATGCTTTATTTATCGGTAATTAGGTATTTATACATTTCAGAATGGGCGCGGGAGTGCGCCCGCAATATATTTTTATCTTGCTTTTATGCGTGCAGAGATGGTCGATTGAAATATTGCAGACATCGCAAATAATAATGTGGGTAGACAATTTGTTGGCGAAAACGGCGAGACAGCGTGATGCGTTCTCTTTCTACTGTGGAATGTATCGTAAATAGTATTTGTGGGTAAACAATTTCAATGTTTTGGTATGCGACCTTTGGACATATCCAAAGGTCGTTTCGTCGGTCGTTGACCGTGTGTGTTGACAATATTTCAGCGACGACAGTAGTTCCTACAAAGTCAATCCCCTCAGATTCTAGAGCCTGTTACTGGATACCGTAAGACTCTCAGCCTCGTTGACTTGCTTTAAAAGGTAATTAAAAAAATAGATTCTCTCTCTTCAATAAAAAAATGTGTTTCTCCATAACTCCCATCTTCTTGTATTTCCCGTCTTCGTTCTCCTTTTCCAGTCTTTGTTGACATTTGCAAAGATTTAGATTAATATCATTATCGTTTATTTTTCACTGTTCTAAGTATGTTATATGTAAATATTTGTTATTTTAAAAACAATGTTGTTATCTTTCTTCCAGTAATTGGCACGACTCTGTTGATATTTTGTATGGTTGATTGAAAAATACTGACGGTTTAGCAATTATTATTATATTTATATGCTTAATAATAACAAAGAAAATAAACAGTGCCGTTAAGAGGTCAGATTACCCTGAAATGGGTTTCAATAGGAATAAAATATGCAGCTCCAGGGCCGAAAGTTTAGACCATGAATGTCATTAACCTTTCCTTCCCTGTGTTGGGTATCTTCTACACGTTGCTTCTAATAACCATCAATATCTCTATAAATATTATAAATACAAGGTTAAGATTCTAGGTATTCCTCCATAATATATTTACGCATTGATTTAAAAAATAATATTAATAATAATCAGAATTTATCGACTACATCGTAAGTATTTTCTGAATATCGGAAACAAATTCGCATTTAAACGCTGTGAGTGCCTCGATCTTGGGTCTTGACGATAGGTGAAAAGTATGCGGGAAGCGCGACACTATATTCGCATCTCATTTTTGCATACGTCACTGAATAGCGAGGAGCGCAATTGTCTCCACCTCGCAAGTGTAAGCGACGCCCGAGTTAGCCACCAACCCTGCCGCGCTGCAGTAGCTGTTGAGCTGGCAACGAGACTAGACCTACGCCCGTTCCGTGAGCGGTGCCAGATGGTTTTTTAATGTTTTCAGCAAATAAATCTCAATTATTATAATTTTTAACTTCAATTATAATTAATTAAGGGGATTATCTATGAATGTTCTTATTTTTCCGATTTAAAATCGATAATTTTTGATTGCGTGCTCAATACCCAACACCGTAGCACGCGTATTAGTTTTATCACCGTAAGGGAAGGGTTAAATATGAGCTACAATAGAACTGCCATAAATTTTATTTCGAAAAGTATTGTATCCCAAACTAATTTTTTATTTGTAAAAAAAATGAAACGTAAAAAAAACAAATTTTTATTGTGTGATGAAATTAAATAAATTTTTTTTTAGTCTAAAACCAAAACATAAAAAAAACATTGTTATTTTTTAATTCAGTTAGTATTATCCTATTTATAAAAATTAACAATGGATTAACTTACAAATGAGATTTTCGAAACAAAAGATACCAAGAAAAATCGTAAACAGGCACTTAACATTGTTTTTCAAAGAAAAGCCAACAATAAATTTATTCACGAAGTAAAATCCTAGATAACGAGCACCACGACAATTTTTACTGTGTATTTCGTCCAAGAATGATTTGCAAAAATAAGTAAGTGCTAAATAACCTGGGTTAAATAACAAAGGCCCTGCAATATCATAAATCAAAACAATATTAAGGAGGGACAGTTACCAATCTGCAGAGGAACAATTTCACTAATGAACAACTACACTCAATATTAAGTGGATTTGATGAGCGAGTACCTAGAAAATATTAAGACGGGACAGTTACCAATCTGAAGAGGAACAATTTCACTAATGAGCAACTACCCTCAACATTGAGTGGATTTGATGAGCGAGTACCTTGAAAATATTAAGAAGGGACAGTTACCAATCTGAAGAGGAACAATTTCACTAATGAGCAACTACCCTCAACATTGAGTGGATTTGATGAGCGAGTACCTTGAAAATATTAAGAAGGGACAGTTACCAATCTGAAGAGGAACAATTTCACTAATGAGCAACTACCCTCAACATTGAGTGGATTTGATGAGCGAGTACCTTGAAAATATTAAGAAGGGACAATTACCAATCTGCAGAGGAACAATTTCACTAATGAACAACTACACTCAATATTAAGTGGATTTGATGAGCGAGTACCTAGAAAATATTAAGACGGGACAGTTACCAATCTGAAGAGGAACAATTTCACTAATGAGCAACTACCCTCAACATTGAGTGGATTTGATGAGTGAGTACCTTGAAAATATTAAGAAGGGACAATTACCAATCTGAAGAGGAACAATTTCACTAATGAGCAACTACCCTCAACATTGAGTGGATTTGATGAGCGAGTACCTTGAAAATATTAAGAAGGGACAATTACCAATCTGAAGAGGAACAATTTCACTAATGAGCAACTACCCTCAACATTGAGTGGATTTGATGAGCGAGTACCTTGAAAATATTAAGAAGGGACAGTTACCAATCTGAAGAGGAACAATTTCACTAATGAGCAACTACCCTCAACATTGAGTGGATTTGATGAGCGAGTACCTTGAAAATATTAAGAAGGGACAGTTACCAATCTGAAGAGGAACAATGTCACTAATGAGCAATTACCCTCAACATTGAGTGGATTTGATGAGCGAGTACCTAGAAAATATTAAGACGGGACAGTTACCAATCTGAAGAGGAACAATTTCACTAATGAGCAACTACCCTCAACATTGAGTGGATTTGATGAGCGAGTACCTTGAAAATATTAAGAAGGGACAGTTACCAATCTGAAGAGGAACAATTTCACTAATGAGCAACTACCCTCAACATTGAGTGGATTTGATGAGCGAGTACCTTGAAAATATTAAGAAGGGACAATTACCAATCTGCAGAGGAACAATTTCACTAATGAACAACTACACTCAATATTAAGTGGATTTGATGAGCGAGTACCTAGAAAATATTAAGACGGGACAGTTACCAATCTGAAGAGGAACAATTTCACTAATGAGCAACTACCCTCAACATTGAGTGGATTTGATGAGTGAGTACCTTGAAAATATTAAGAAGGGACAATTACCAATCTGAAGAGGAACAATTTCACTAATGAGCAACTACCCTCAACATTGAGTGGATTTGATGAGCGAGTACCTTGAAAATATTAAGAAGGGACAATTACCAATCTGAAGAGGAACAATTTCACTAATGAGCAACTACCCTCAACATTGAGTGGATTTGATGAGCGAGTACCTTGAAAATATTAAGAAGGGACAGTTACCAATCTGAAGAGGAACAATTTCACTAATGAGCAACTACCCTCAACATTGAGTGGATTTGATGAGCGAGTACCTTGAAAATATTAAGAAGGGACAGTTACCAATCTGAAGAGGAACAATGTCACTAATGAGCAATTACCCTCAACATTGAGTGGATTTGATGAGCGAGTACCTAGAAAATATTAAGACGGGACAGTTACCAATCTGAAGAGGAACAATTTCACTAATGAGCAACTACCCTCAACATTGAGTGGATTTGATGAGCGAGTACCTTGAAAATATTAAGAAGGGACAGTTACCAATCTGAAGAGGAACAATTTCACTAATGAGCAACTACCCTCAACATTGAGTGGATTTGATGAGCGAGTACCTTGAAAATATTAAGAAGGGACAGTTACCAATCTGAAGAGGAACAATTTCACTAATGAGCAACTACCCTCAACATTGAGTGGATTTGATGAGCGAGTACCTAGAAAATCGGTGGGAATCCATTTTACGAGTATGTCTAAATTTACAAATTTATGGGAAGACAGAAATATCAGTATATCTAGAAAACTTTGCCTAGTTAAAGCATTTATATTTTCGATCTTTCTCTATGGAGTGGAGTGGTAGAGGATAACAGTCCGAGAGAAACGAAGAATAGACCCTCGGGAGATGTGGAGCTGGTGGTAAATGCTTCGGATTCCATGGACAGCAAAAAGAACTGACGGATCAATCCTACAAGAGATTAAGATGAATGGCAAAAGTCTCGTCAATTTGCCAAAAGTTTCTTCTAGTTCTTCAAACACGTCACAGGGCAAGACCAAGATAGATTGGAGAGGTTATCCATTCCTGGAAATGTGGAGGGAGCAGAGTGAGAAGAACACCCCATCAAATATGGACCAATCAAATTAAGGTAGTGACTTGTTCAACAGTGATCGAGGTGCTACGGACTGCGGTATGTTGATAGAGTTGGAGGAGCACACTAAGGCGCGAAGTAGAATCGTGAGAAACTCAGTTATGAGGACCGTGACAAGGAAAAAAGTAGTTTGGCCTCTTTCTCACAAGCACACTTGAATCTATAACACAGTTAACCCTCCATTCCCTGTGACGTTTAACTAGTACACATTGCTTCTAAAAACTTTAATATCTCTAGAAATACTGGGTTCACATTTTAGGTATTCCTCCGTAATACATTTACGCAATGAATGAAAAAATAATATTAATAATTATTAGCACTTATCGGCCACATCAGATATATTTTGGGAAAATCGGGAATAAATTCACCAATACAATCAATTGTGTGTCAGTGTGTGACGTTGGTATATTCATTCTTAAAACCCACTATGGGGGAGGAAGCGACGCGCCTCACGTCTCACACTCACTCTACTTCGGAATATTGGAACGCAAGAAATAGAATCTCAGTTCGCTCGCTTCTCTCGCTTCAGTAGCTCTCGGGCATCCATTTGAGGTGGTTTCTTCGCCCGTTTTGTGAACGTCGGCTGATGATTTTTTTATGTTTTCAGCAATTAAATTTGAATTATTGTCACTTTTAACTTCAAATTTTATGAATTTAAGCGATTGGCTTTGAATATTCATATTTTTCTGATTTTAAATCGCTCATTTTTACACATGTATTGATGTGTATTGAATACACAGCACCAGAACGCGCGAATTTTATTTAGCACAGTTAGGGAAAGGTTTAAATAACTTCAAACAGAAATAAGTTTATATGTAATCACATATTTCATTAGACGGAGTATTTTATCTTATTTATGAATTCTGCGATTTAAAAATTGTGTTCTCAGGCGACGGAAAGGTGGAAACAGATATTGAACGGTGAGTTACAAAAGGATACAAAGTCAATAGGCCACTTAAAGGTATATGCTCAAATCTAACGATATCAAAATCTCCCTAAATTATGGTTCACACCATAAGTGCTAATTTTGATATATGGGAATAAAATGTGGATGCTGAAAAAATAACAAAAGGAGCTGAGTAAATGCGTGCACTAGGAAAAATAAGTAAAATGTCATTACGACGGGTGAACAGGAGTCTTCAAGTGTTAAGTAGAGTGAAAATAAGTAAAATGTTGTAGGAACTACGGTCGTCCCTGAATATTGTCAACACGCACGGTCAACGACCGACGAAATGACCTTCGGATATGTCCAAAGGTCGCATACCAAAACATCGATATTGTTTACCCACGAATACTATTTACGATACATTCCACAGTAAAAGGACAACGCATCACGCTGTCTCGCCGTTTTCGCCAACAAATTATCTACCCACAATATTACTCGCGACGTCTGCAATATTTCAATCGACCATCTCTGCACGCACAGGAGTGAGATAAAAATATATTGCGGGCGCACTGACGCGCCCCGTTCTGAAATGTATAAATACCTACTTACCGATAAATAAAGCATCATTGATCATTAATCACTATTTATTATTCATCGATTCATTTACTATCTGCTTCCGCATTGCTAATTGACGTATTTTATTTAAATATCAAACAATCAAAATCATCATCGCGTCCCACACGAACATCCGCTAAAATGTCATTACGACGGGTGAACAGGAATCTTCAAGTGTTAAATAGAGTGAAAAAAATCTAATTGATGTGGTTTGGACGTGATAAACGAATGGTTGACTTAGCAAATTTACAATATAAGCGTTAGTGGGAGTCACCGTAGAAGACAGCCGAGAAACGTTTGAATGAAGAAAGTAACTGAAATTTTAAAAGAAGAAAATATAAGAAGGAAGAGAAACAGAAGGAAATGTATGATAATAATTTAATTCCGTATTACGTCACACATTGTAATCCAACGTATTTTCTCTCAATACAGCAGCTTTAACAGCTCTTTTCAGTATTTGTTTCCACGTTGAAATGTTTTATCTGCATAAAAAAATAAGAAGAGCATAAATAATTGAATAATGGACAGGTTAAATTTATTTTGTGTCACATTTCAGGAACAAAAGTGGAAAAAAATTACAATTCATTAAAATTTTCCACGGACCGCCACATTGTTCTGGGCTTTCAGTGACGGCGCGTGCAGAGTGAAAAATTAATAACGAGCATTACGTGTCATGCCCTAACAGTAAGGTTACCAAACTACACTCAAGGGCAGTCTGTTGTCCGTCAGAGAAATTTATTCGAGGACAAAAAACATATTTTTAAAATTAAATCGCTAAGTCGCTTGACTGAAAGAAGTTAGATAAATGTGCTAATTATTCAAACACTGAAAATAACACGTAACGTAACGATATATGACAGAATGCGGAATGTTGTGAATTGAAATTGTACCGTGACTCAGTGGTTTGTATGCTCGCTTCAAACCCATGTGTCTCACGTTCGTTTTCCAACGATTCTCAAATTGCTTTTACTTGAAGACTTATCTGAATTTATTTGGACCATGGCAACAAGAAGCTGAATAACATAAAATTCTGGGAGAACTCTCGGGCAAACAGGTTGCATGCATCACACCGTCTCCCTATCGAGGTAGGTAGAAAGTTTGTTTTGTAAGTTTTTCTTCATTTCAAGTTTTTTTTTTATTTTTCTTGCTATTTTCTTGTCAAACTTAGTAATTTATCCTCATTCTCCGCTAACACTACCGTGGCATCATCATACATCAATCCGCATACTATCCCGTTCAACATTCTCCGCTAATACTACTGTGGCGGTCGCACACTCGGAACACTGTGGGCGTCCATACACACGGTCAATGACCAATGAAGTGACCTTTGCATTCCTTAGCAATGCAAAACAAACAATTACAAAGTCCACGTGCCGGCCATTCAACCCGTAGCCGGGAGCGGACCGCATTCCATACTAGAGCGAGAACGCACCACACTTGTCTCTCCAGTTCCGTATTTGAATGATACCTACATACAACATTAATCGTTTTTGCATTCGCAGAAACGAGACGTAGGCATATCGCGAGCGCATTCCCGCGCACATTCTAAAATGATATAAATACCTACGTTACTAATAAAATTCCTCTTTTTCCGCATTGCGATCTAACGAGTTTTATTTATGGACATATCTCCTAAACTACCATGTCATCATCATACAGCAATCCGCATACATTCCCGTTCAACATTCTCCACTCATACTACCATGTCATCATAATACAGCAATCCGCATACATTCCCGTTCAACATTCTCCTCTAATACTCCCATGTCATCATCATACAGCAATCCGCATACATTTCCGTTCAACATTCTCCACTCATACTACCATGTCATCATAATACAGCAATCCGCATACATTCCCGTTCAGCATTCTCCTCTAATACTCCCATGTCATCATCATACAGCAATCCGCATACATTCCCGTTCAACATTTGATTGCCAATCGTTGACCTCTGTAGTCCCTTCACTCATAAATATTAAATAAACAGGGTGACATAAAACATCCTTGTTTCACATCTTTTGAAATATTAAAACACTGAGTCAAAGCATCGTTCATTTTAGCACACGCTCTTCTTTCAGAATATAATGATGCAACACCACGCATTTATTTACATTGAACACTATATTTCTTTAATAATTTCCATTATCTATGTTAGCTAAATAAGCATATGGTCGAGTTATAAGAGAACTTTCCTCTTATCGCTCGATCATATGGTTTACCAAGTCTACAAACGCATATAACAGTTTCTTCTAAAATGTAAACTATGAACATTTATGAAAATGAGGATACTGTATGGTGAAGAATACTGTAAGGTGAAGGATACTGTAAGGTGAATGATACTGTAAGGTGAAGGTTTTGTTATAACAAATGAATATTCACAATATTAAATAAATTACCGTGCAAAAGTGAATTGAAGGTGTGTTGAGTATTTATAGCTGAACTAGAGAATTTTTTTTTTTTTAAAGTAAAAACTCGTGGGAGTTGTATAAAAAGGCATATCGACGAGTAGTTTTCACGAAACTAAAATTTGATTAAAACATTTTTAAGAATAAATCAAACTTATGCCATATATATAATTTCTTTATTTATATGTTATTATTAAAGTGAAAATAAAAATCTCCTTTTTTATCTTACATCACAATACTTTTACATTAATTCCTCCAACATGTAATATAATATGATTTATAGTATATGCGTTAACACTTAAGAGGTAAAAATATATTGTAATTTGTTAAATAAAACACTGTTTTTCCACATGCGATATTAGTATGACCCTACCTATGGTTTCAAGGTTTTCACCTCACCATCAGGGGAGTACAAACAAGAATACATAGCAACAGTGGTATTTATAAACTTCTATGTGCTGACTGCGTTAATTTATATGTTATATAAAAAAGACAGGAAGATCCTTTGGAAAAGACTTAATGAACATTAATAAGTCTTAACAAACCCTCTTATCATATTTATTCTGTAATGACAAATCATTGTCACTGACCAAATCTCTTTTTTTCTAATGATGCCAAATTCTTGGATATCAATAAATGTGGAAATAATTGTGATAGTTAAGAGGCCATGAAAATATCCAAGTCAGTGTATTGAGATGAACAACTGATGAACACATACGTTCCCTAAATCTTTCTAAAGTCACCTCCTACATCTGTCTACCCACAGCTTCCGCTCTGAGATGTTATCATCAGATGTGTCTAGTCTATCGGTATCATTCCAGGCACAATTCAGTCTTGTTTGAGCTCCACTGGTGATGAATATAAAATCTTGAATTAGTGGAGCTGCGCTATTAGTGTAAAATACAGGGGTTTATGAAATAATTTAAAATATACAATTACAGTGATTATATCAAAATCGTTTAAGAAATAAATTGAACTTCCTGCAATAAAGTCATACTTACACAATAAATGTATTATTTCACTTATTATGAAATATTATAACAATGATAATATAATAATCGTTTAAAGAATAAGTAAACGCTTAAAGCTTTTAAAGGGTGGGTTAAGGTTCCTGAAGCAAAATAAAGGAATCCAAGTGTGATAATTATGGTGCTATCAATCTTTTGTGTGCGATACGAAAACTATGTATGTTGAAGAGTGTTGACTGAACGCGCGCGTGAGATAGCAGAAAAGGAAGTATCAGGTGCTGTATGGGAGGGCGAAAACGTACAGATTAGGTGTTTTCTCTGAGAATGCTGACAGAAAAATGCTTTGGTAAAAATGAAAAACTATTCTGTGCATTTGTGAATATTGAAAAAAACAGACAATCTAGTGAGCAATTTGTATTTTCATCTTCTGTTAAAATAAATCTTGTCCGTTTTTATTCTTCACTTTTTATATTCAATCTTCATCGCATATTTTGAAATCCCTTAAGGCTTCAGATATTGTAATATTTAATAAAATAATAAAATAAAAGTTGAAAACAACACATCATATACGTATACGAGTATGTGTATATATCCCAAATTACGTATATATCTCAAGGCAACGGAAAATAAAATACATTTGAAACAGAAGCTATCAAAAGCCCCGGAATCAATCCATAACAATCGCCAAGTCAGGATTCGCCTCCACCATTAAGGAGGGTAAACCCAGCCGCGAGAACGTTAGATGTTTTTCAGACTATATCCTTATACATTTAAAATATAGTATAAAAATATGAGGAAAGGCATATAATCAGATATAACCTCATATAAGCTGGTTGATTACAATAAAATGCTTTGAAGCAATAAATCCGGATGAAAGTGTTTAATAATAATATTATAATGGTTCAACGGAGAGCTGATAAACGTTATAATAAAGAAAAAGACTGCACACAAAACATTCAAAACATCTAGAAATATATCAGACTAGACAGAATTTAATGAACTACGCAACAATATAAAAATCTCTCCAAAAAGCGCTTCTCTGAACTTGTAAAACAAAGCGAGAATAACATTAATAACAACTTGAAAATGTTCTGGAATTATGTCAATTCATTGAGAAAAAATGACTCAAACATCCCAAGTTGCATGTTTTATGACCAGAAATCTGCTGATACTGCGGATTGGATTATCAATTCATTATTTGCGGACTTCTTTAAAAGTGTACATGAAGTGAATTCACCCAATGTATCTAATCCCACACCTTCATATTCCAATACTGTTAACCTTTATTCATGCTTCGTCACCTTGGACGAAGTAGTTAAAAAAAATAAACTTGACTTATTTAAGTCTGCGGGTCCCGACAATGAACCTCCCATTTAAAATTAAAAAAAAACTGTGTATCAGTTTTAGCATATCCGTTGCAAATTCTATTTAATAAAACATTGGTGAAAGCTTGATTTCCACAAAAATGGAAATCAAGTTTTCTCACGCCAATATACAAATAACTTAGCAAATGTTTATTTGCATATAAAAGACACTGTTGTGTCGTTAATTAAATAAATAAGTATAAGGGATGTTTTATTGAAATGTAGACATCCCTTGTGCGAGTTTCACTACATGTATTTTAATGGCGCCTGGTAATAAATATGCATTTAAAAAATGTTAATTACCACACCTGCTCACTTAAACACTTTTGGAAGCGATCGATGGTCATTTGCCCTTCTGGAATGGTCTTCATTTATTTGTATTTTACAAATAAACGTGTATCTTGTTCAACATGATCTCTACTGGAATATTTCTGTCGGCTAAACTAATACGCCATGTATTCGTTTATGATAATTTATTCATTATATTTATTTAATTATGCTGTGAGCATAATTGAAGATTGGTGGGTAACGTGTAATTACTTTTGATTGATGTTTTTTGGTTTCTTTATTTCATAATTTAAAAATCCACATAACTGTTTATCATGTACGCCTGAGATTTTGTTAATTAGTTTTTTTCCAAAATTGTTTATTGACAAGTATTTTGATTAATATTGCCCGTATTAAAACGGTGATTGTGTTTTGAGTATATAAATTATGTGAGTGAATTTTTGTTTCCATTTTTCATGAACGGATATTTTTGTGTGTATGCTATTTTTGAGAGTCCTTCCATGCGCGAGATACAGTCATTGGTCATGCTTTGAGAGTCCTTCCATGCGCGAGATACAGTCATTGGTCATGCTTTGAGAGTCCTTCCATGCGCGAGATACAGTCATTGATCATGCTTTGAGAGTCCTTCCATGCGCGAGATACAGTCATTGGTCATGCTTTCACGTATGCTTGTTTATGTGGTTGTACGCGAGTGCGTCTTATGATTTTAATGTTATGTATATCATGTGAATGTTTATACTTTGTACCATATTATGTTTAATATTGTAATTTATTTTTAACAAACACTGTTTATTCCACTTTTTTTTTTTTTTTTTTTTTTTTTTTTTTTTTTTTTTTTTTTTTTTTTTTTTTTTTAAAAAGTGGAATAAACAGTGTTTGTTAAAAATAAATTACAATGTCTTTAAACCTCCACAACGTTAATGCCTTAACTATAAACAACATGTTTAATATTGATTTGCATTCAAATTTTAATCTTCTTCTTCCTGGCACTGTCCCAACTCATTGCCTAGGTTGGTAGATATTCACATCAATAGTATTATTTAAAAAAATGTTTATCTTTATACTTTAATTTTGATATATAACATAGATCCATGTGTTCGGAATTTAAAAGATGGTGGGAGAGGTGTAAGAATGAAGTAAATGTATGTAGACTTCTGTATGCTGATAATATGGTTATCTTCTTCCTAGCACTGTCCCAACTCATTGCCTTGGTAGGCTGTTAGGGTCGGCTCTTCTCGTTCTCAGGCTGTATGTTCTTCGGTTATATGTGTCGCTTTCATCTAGGCCGTTTCTCTGCAGGAATTTGGAGCATTGAGTCATCCAGGAGTTTTTTGGTCTTCATCTGGACGGCTGTCGAAGAAGAATCACAGACATTGCCTGATTTACCGTATGGTCTGGTGGTCTCCGTCTTATGTGCCCGTACCATCTCAGCTGTCGCTCTTCCAGCTTACTGTTTATATCAGTGACCCCCAGGCTAACACGAATGCGTGAGCTCTTAATTTTATATTTTAGTGATTCTCCTGCCGACCACCTAAGCATTCACATTTCTGCTATTTCAAGTTGCCTAGAGTAGGAGCTATACATAGTCCAGCATTCTGAGCCATACATAATTGCGGGTCTAACGGCAGTCTGGTATACCTTTCCTTTCTGTTTTATAGGCATTTTTGGGTTTGATTTGTTTGACTGTATATGTTTTATCAACCGATGGTCGTCAGACGTGGAACCAGAGTGGCCCAACTTACGGTGTTAGGGCTGGATCTGCTATCATTGGTCGTTAATGGCCAACTATCGGATTAAACTAATGAGCCTGGTTACCCATTAGAGATGGTGTATGCGACTATTACCCGAATACGTCGAGTTGCCAACACTCACCATTTGTGAGCCACCGCTAACATGTGGGACAGACGCTCACTGCTTCTCACTTTAGCCGTACTTTTGGGATCCCCGACGGATTGGTTACCATCAACTTCCCCTTCAAGCCCGTTGCCCGTCGGTCACCACGTGGAGGTATGAGAAGCATGGTGGGGTGGGAGAAGCTATATCAATCCAGGCTCTAGGACCAATGTATTGCGCTATAACCACCCGACCGACTTGCATTAAATTTTTAATGTGTTTTTTAAAGGTTAAAGTCAAAATATTAAAAAAACAAACATTTTCAATCTGTTTTTAATTCCATGTCAATTTAAAAAAAACACAAAATGTTTTGCAAAAAATATTATTATATATTGCCTTAAAAGCATTGACCTCTTCGCAACGTGACTAATTTATTTATGCGTAACATTTCCTTTGAGCGTGCGTTACGAGATGTAAATAAAAAAAGTAATATTTGATTAATTCCATTCCTGAAGTGAGGGGAACCCCTCGAAATAAGAGAAAAGCAGCTGCGCGTGGGATGACCGACAATCCTGGCATTTGTAATTCGATATTCCATTAAAGTACTCTTTCATCGTTTCGTACCCATTGTCAGGACTTGGGTACGGCCGACCAATTAGTTTATTGTAGTTAAAAAATAACCATTAAAAATAGTGAACCAGAGCAGTCAAAGGGAGATCTTGCGTCATTTTCGAGAAGGATTGCTTCCTATTGTTTCAAACTTAACTGCCTCGAGTGGCTGGCTTGTCTTCCCATTTGTATAGAAATACACGACACTTTATGAGGATCGGTAATTAGTGTTCCGTCTGCGATCTGTTTTATTGCAGTCACAGATAACTATTGTTACTAAGAAAAGAAAATAAAACTTTGCGCAAGATATATTTCGAGGGCGAAGGCGCTTTTATGACCGCGATTGTCATGCGAGAGAGAAAAAAGGGGTCAAAAAATTTCTCTTCTCCTTTCTAAAGAAATACGTCGAGCTTAATTTATTACGGACATAGTTAAATATTGAAAACAACGGCTGAGAATAACAATTCACTCGAGATACATTAAAAAAAAGAAGGGTCCAGTATTGTCTCTTAAACAATAAGTTTCACCGGATGTTATACAAAAAGGATTCTCGACTTAATTACGCTGTGAAAGTTTAAATAGACTATTCATTGGCAAAATAACGAAAAGGTTTATGATTTTTTTAACGGTCGCGAGGGACTTTCTATAGAGTTCCAAAATGGCGGCGCTAGGCTGAGATCCCTTAAATTAAGGGACCGCGATCTTCCGAGCCCATTCTCTCGCCACGAAGTTATCAAGTCAACATCATTCTCGTCTTGACGCTGTTCGCGAACTTGAACAAGCTTTTCTCACATTTGATTGTTCATTCTTATTTGATACAATTTGTCCGGTAAATTCCCGAGGAACTGAGTCGTGTGGGTGTATTACGACACGAATTGGCGGTCGCCAACCACTGAGGGAATTTCTTCACATCAGCGGCCCTGTAGTAACAGTATAAGGTCAGAGGGCCATATACGAGTCGACCTGGTCATACACTTGAAGCGGATCTGGGATAATACATTTTGTCCTGTTTTGGAGTAAGATCAACCTTATTTATCCTCTTTTGCTTGTCATTTTATGGTGATATTTGAGTATTCTAGAGATTGGCGAGATCTAATCTTTGAGAATTGACACATTTCCGCAACGGACTGTTGTGTGATAATAAATTACTTCGACTGCCTGTCCATCTGAAAGGTTAGCGGAGTAGCAGCGAGAAATCTGCCCATTTGATTTTCCTGACGGAGTATCAGCTCGTCAGGATTAAATATATAACCAATTAACAGCAAATATGTGTTTCATTATGTATTTATACCTACCCAAGCACTGACGAATGCCTACCTCTTCCCACGACATCTTGAGATCTTATTGAGCCTTGTTTTACCTATACTGAGCTACCGGAGTAAGAGTCATACATTGTAACATCCAGGCTTTTAGTAATCCAACTTAATTAATTAAAGGGTAAAAAGTCTGAAACTGGCGCCCAACGTGGGGCCTACCTAGAGGTTCGTCGTCGGGCTTGGACGGTATAATTTGTATTTTTATGTTTTTTTCCTTTCTTTCTTCTTTTGGTACTAGAATAATTTGTGCATTGCTGTGTTGTGTACTGTGTATTGGAATTTTATGTTTTTTTTTCTTCTTTTTTCATTTTTCGATTTGAATATCTTGTGCATTGCTTTATTGTATACTGTGTATTTGAGTTTTATGTTTTTTTTTCTTTTTTTGATTTGAATATCTTGTGCATTGCTTTGTTGTGTACTGTGTATTTGAATTTTATGTTTTCTTCTTTCTTTTCTTCCTGTTTTTATTCGAAATTTTGTGCATTGTTGTATTGTATACGGTGTATAATTTTGTTATATTATTTTGATTAACGGCGTATAACTCGGTAAAGAATCGAAAGCAATTCAGGACCGTTAAAACAACAAAGCATAGGCTTTGTACTTCAGTCAAGTCGGTCGGGCGGAAATTGATTCGAGTACCGTTTTGTTTGGCGGTCATTTTGTGTATGAGTTGAGGATTTTATTTATTAATTAAATAAAATATAATAACCAACTAATAACGTGCGGCTGATAAAAGCTGTGCGAGTGTAGGTAGTTATTTTCTAAAATTAGAAAAAATCGAGTTGAGCGTAGTTTTACGAGGAGTATAATCTCGAATTTGGCCGGTAATCGGGTAGGCAGAGCTAGTGGAACGCCATAGTTTCTTGTGATTGGCCGGGTGTTTAGCAGCTGATAGAAGTTCCTTGTTGCATTGGCAAGGAATAATTCGTTACGTTTTCTTTCCGGTTGGATAGAGTTAGTGGCGTATTCCGGAGTTTGGATCGCTTTGAAGATTTTTAAATCATCAACAAAAAATAGAATATTTAGAGCACTAAGTTTGCCAACTATAACATTATTCGTTCAGAGCCGTCCGGCTGTTTCGCTAATTAAGTTTGACGAATACTAGCTGTCGTACATCTGGTCGGCGAGATTAGTAGTAGACCGGTGTTATAATAGCGTGGCCGGGTGATCGAACTTATTGAATTATTCTATTTTAGGCCTTTAAGGTAGAGTTGTTTTCTTCGATTACATGCGATTGGAATTTCTGGTGAAGGCTATTCCTGAGATTGGGAACGCGTATTAATAACAGCGTGGCCTAGAGTCTTGGGGATTTCTAATCTTTCAGATAGAACTCTCACCTTGCTAGCTGAGGATAAGTCCACAATGAGTCCTATTGACAATATTACGAGTGCAACTAAGGAGAGATTGATTGGGGAATTGATGGAAAGGGGAATCACTCCGGGTAACAAACTCCCCAGGTTGCGTCGGCAAGCATGGAGCTACAATCGGGGCCTCGTTCACTCTCCTACAGAAGAGGTTATATTGCCTCAAAGGTCTAAGGCACATGTTAATTTGCGAGGAGCCCCGGAATTTTCTATGGAACTGGTTTCCGGAGCGACAGCCCCTCGTTCGGACTCTTCCTTGCCATTTACCGGGTCTTGCCCTTCAAGAGACTTGGGAATGTTGCCGTCTCCTAGCACTAGAGGTAATCAATTACCTCCATTAAATATCAATTTTTCATCGTGGCCAGTGGATCCGTTTAATGGCTCGGGTAGCGTACGTCAGTTTTTGGTTAGGCTCGAGGAAATAGCACACGCACGTAGGTTCGATGTAGACTCTCTCTCTCCCGTCCTACCTGAATTTTTGCGCGACAGAGCCCTGACCTTTTTCAGGATTACGTATAGGAACCCTATGAGATGGGCTACATTGAAGGCACATTTTTTGGAGAGGTTCGAATCGGAGAGTTTTATGGTAGATAGAAAGCTGGATATTTGGGCATCCAAGCAGGGTCACGAAGAATCTTCCACCGATTATATATCACGAATTTTGGAAGTAAACAGTACACTGGACTCTGCCTTGACGGAGGTGGAGCTGTTACAGGTGTTCAAGAGAGGCCTTCACGTTAGGTTTAGCTCAGTCCTTGTCAGTACGCGGCCTGCGTCAGTACGAGAGATGGAAAGAGTATGTGCCTCTTTCGAACAAATGAACAGGAGTGGTGAGGTATCACCCCGGCCGCTGCAGATGCAGCCAAGGGTAAGGGCACGTGTGTCATCCGTCTCACAGAAGGTTATCGGTAGAGGGCCGACCTTGTTGAGGTGTTTCTTGTGCAATCTTCCGCATCATATTGCCCGCGACTGTCCGCACAAACCACTTATCCAGAAGGAACCGGATAAGTCGCCAAGTAATCGCGTAAGGAGTCGTGCCGAGACTTCTAGACCTTTTACTTTGCTGACGGATACTTCGCGTCCGCCGCCGAGCTCCTTAATTCCAAAAAACAGATAGGGGACCAACCCGGTCAAGGTAATTCGGAGCTAAGGGGTTGGTCAAATACAATAGAATTAAGAAATAATAGCCGTAACCTTGGTGCCATAGAAATTTCAAATGCTAGGGATGAGAGACCCTATCTTCATTGTGAAATTCAGGGCTCACCATTTAGGGCGTTGCTAGATTCAGGTGCAGCAATTAACGTAATAGGTGGTAATCTGTATAAAAATTTTAAGGACTTACGGTTTATTATGCGAACTACTGAGGGAGTCGTTCACACGGCTGATAGTCAGGGACATCGGGTGCTGGGTACGATCCAGTTGCCCTTACATTATGATCACCAAACTGTGTTGGTGGAATTCCAGGTAGTTCCTTCTTTAGATACTTGCTTGGTGCTCGGTATTCCCTTCTTGAAGCGTTCCGGGCTTACGCCGGAATCGTTTTCTCATTCGAGTAGGAGTTAATGGCTCAATAATGCCTCCATTGTTCCGAAAAAGGATGCTTCTGCTCGAATCGTATTGGACCCCGCAAACTAAATTCCGTGACGCAGACGGACTGTTATCGGTTACCTAACATCAACCGAATTCTCGACAATCTTCGAGATACGCGCTACCTCACTGCTTTAGATCTGAGCCATGAGTTTTGGCTAATGCCATTAAGCAAAGAGTCTAAATGTAAGACGGCATTCTTTGTAGAGGGCCGGGGACAATATCGGTTTGTGGTCACCCCATTTGGCTTAAAAAACATTCCTGCTGAGATGCAACGAATGATGGAACAATTGTTCGCCGATCAGGGTGACCAGGGTTCTGTACCATGTTGGTTTAATAATATGCAAACAGGACTGAGAGTCTTGGAGATAATTAATTATTGACTTTATTGATCTCAGGTAAAGGCTTGAGAGTTATAATTCTTGTGTGTTTTTCCGTATCTGATTATCTGCCATGCATACATCTTATTGTCCTGAATTGTAATTTTTTTTGTTGCATTAATTATATTTATAATTTCATTTCTGTTAGTATTGTATTGTATTTGTGCCTATGTATTGTATTTGGTATTGTGTTCCTTTGAGGTTGCCTTCTAGACGTACGGCTATAATTGTTTGTGCCTGTGCGTGTATTAGGAAGCCGTACTACAGGGTTATACAAATCCGAATTTTGCGATGACGCATGCAAATGTCTAGGTCATCTTACGTACCGCGACGAACTCAGGAGGGTTCCTAGTAGAGAGTAATATTGTAGAAGTTTCATAACCAGCGGCATGGTAAATAAGTTAGAATTTTACTCGTATTACCCGTATATTGTAGTTAGTTCAGTTTAATTTTCGAAACAACGCCTAGCCTTGCGGTAAGCTCGCCAGCCATAAGCTTCATGATACCGCAGATGTAATAGAAACCTAGATCGCTGATTAATTAGTACAAGTATGTCACCAAAGGGCGAAAAAAAAACTTTGATTTGTTTTTCTATCGCAAGGGTATTACACACCCTGATTTTTAGAACGTCTACATATATAACGCGTGGTGACAACTTTATTGTGCTCGGGCAGGAAATCAGAGACCTTAGGGCGCATGTCTGTATACAAGCGAGCGAGTATACCATGCAGTATTGAAGCAACATGTTCGTTTAACCTCCTTCATCGGGAGCGGAGCATGTTTTCACGATGCTGGCCGTAGTATAAAGTTGGCAAGTTGTTTAAACTTCATCGTTGAGGTGGCGTCATCGAAAATTATTAGTTAAAGGTATATGAGGAATAAATATCCCCGCCATGATCCGCAGAAGACTAGTATAGGAGAGGTTTAATTCCTCATTAATTACGTGTTCGTCAAGTGGTTTAGAGTAAACCAATGCGAGTGATGCGAACACCTAGGGAAGGATTGTTCATGCCTCAATGATACTGTGAGAATAGCAAGATGAGTTCACCTTTCTTCTCCTCGCCATAATCTCTACCCTGCCCCATCATGGATCGTTCTCCGAATAGAGGGGCCGTGCCGGAAGAACGTTTTGTTCGCACTTTTTGCAATAACTAATGGTATAAGGCAAAGGGAACAACCTTTAGGTTAAAAGTACAGATAGGTTGTGGCAGGCTGGAAGCTAAGCGCTGCTTGGTGTAGTTTACACCTAGGTTATAAACCACCTAGTTGGACAGGTGGTATGGAGAGGGTATTCTAGCCAATCAAACGCTGGGCGATATTTCAGCAACAAATTAGCGCCCCGATTTGTCAAGTGTGTGGTCACAAGGTAAATTTCCGACACAATATATGAACTGTCTGACCTGAAGGGGAAAGTGGCAGGTAAATTTCGCGTCAAAGACATCGCCAAGGTGGAATAAAGGCTCCATTACGGTGAATTGACGCGAGAGCTGCCGTGGCACTTGTGGTAATTCAGTTTTACCAAATTAGGTTTCCATGTTCCAAGAAAAAAATATGGTGGCGCTCAATAGACCATGCGCTGGACAATGAGTGGTGATTTTTGCTGATAGCATAGCGTTTGTATGCGCGTCTTTTGATAGAGCGTCGACGCTCACTTCCTCATGATGTCACATTGGATACATCCTTACCAATTCCTTATCCTGTTCTATCAAGGGTCGCTCACCTGGCACTAGGTCGTATAGGTTGAATGGAAGGCAGCTCCATGATAGGGAATGAGTGGGGTTGCTACCGGGGTTTGGGAAGTGCTGCTGGGAAGTATGAATGAAAAGGATTGGGTGCGTGCTTTGGTGGGGGGGGCTTTCGATGGGATATCCTTTAATTGTGAGGCTTCGGCCAATGATTTTTTTTTGTTGTTGTTTTGTATATTTTTTTTTTTTTTGTAACTGTCAGTCCGGTCTAGGTGGGCAGGCGTCCGCGACGCCATCGGTACACGGAGGTGCATAGTATGATATGACTACGTCATGCACATCTTGGCTCCGCCCGTTGGTTCTGCGGCCGTCGCACCGACGACTTAGGTGGGCGCTCGCGGCACCATTGGTACCAGGACCTCCATAGTAGTGTGTATGGACTCCGCCCTTTGGGTCCGCAGGCGTCACACTGGTGACAAAGGTTTTATTGTCAGTCCGGTCTAGGTGGGCAGGCGTCCGCGACGCCATCGGTACACGGAGGTGCATAGTATGATATGACTACGTCATGCACATCTTGGCTCCGCCCGTTGGTTCTGCGGCCGTCGCACCGACGACTTAGGTGGGCGCTCGCGGCACCATTGGTACCAGGACCTCCATAGTAGTGTGTATGGACTCCGCCCTTTGGGTCCGCAGGCGTCACACTGGTGACAAAGGTTTTATTGTCAGTCCGGTCCAGGTGGGCAGGCGTCCGTGGCGCCATCGGTACCCGGACGTAGGTAGCATGGTGTGGGGACATCATGCGTATCTTGGGTCCGCCCGTTGGTTCTGCGGCCGTCGCACCGACGACTTAGGTGGGCGCTCGTGGGCACCATTGGGACAAGGACGACCGTAGTTTTGTGCGTGGACAACATGTACAACTTGGCTCCGCCATTTGGGTCCGCGGGTGTCGCACTGGTGACAACGGTTGTGGAGTAGGCTCCAACCAATCAGCGAAAGGCTTACGGATGGCCTATATACATCCAGTAGGAGGCTTACGGATGGCCTATATACATCCAGTGGAGGCTTACGGATGGCCTATATACATCCAGTGGGGGTTGTTGAGTGTGACTCCAACCATGGGCGTCATGAACCCAAATTTGCATGTGCTCCCGGTCTAGGTGGACGCTCATGGCACCGTCGGTGCCCGGATAACCATGGTATTTTATGGATCATGCGAGTTTTGGCACCGTCCGTGATGTGGGTGGGCGTCGCACTGACGACTCTGGCTAGCACGAGAATTGGCACTAAAGGGATGACGATCCCCGAGGTGATGATATTATAAACACATATTTGCTGTATTGTATAACCAAGTGTAACTGTTTCTTGTCAGTTTTTAGACCTGGAGGAGGCCTATAGTCAGATGTCGCCCCTATGAGTGGTGTCTCAGGGCCGTGTAATGGAAAATCGTATGTTAAATGTGTCTTATATAGTCTCATTATTGATATATCGCCAGACTTGTATCTTGCAATATCAAAGATCACCAGACAAGCGGGAGGAAACTCACCTTGCTTCCTTAATTCAAGTGATTAGGTTAAGAAACTAAATCAGTGCCCCTAAAAGTGCAGACTATCGGATCCGGTTCTGGGGAAGCCGTTGTGAACTAACATAATTACTATTAAGTAACTTGATCTGTTTTTGGGCATTACTCTTGTGAGTGTGTTGCCTTTGTAATCTTAAATGTTTGTACATTTTTCTATTGTAAATTAATAAGAATTATTAGGTGTAACCATGCTGTAGAGAAGGCGATAGTATCTGTTCTTGAACATTACTCTTGTGACTGTTTTGTCTTGTTATCCTAAATGTTGTATGTTTCTTTTTTTTTTTGTAAAAATAATAATAAGACTTATTATGTGTAACCATGTTGAGGGGAAGGCGATAATTGATGTTCTCCTGTATTGTGCCTTGCTCTATAAAATGTTTAACTGTTTCCAGGTGTTCTTAGATAGGGAAGCCCTGAGAGCTAGTTTTTCGTGGTTTCCTACTCTTTCGCAAATGCAGGGGCTTATTAAATCGTCCACGAGCGTATCCGGCATGACCCAGTAACGTCATGCCCTTTAGCATAGTATCTAATCCTTGTTTCGGCAAGCAGGTGTATGACCAATTGACACAGGGCCGTAATCAGTACTTGAATTATTATTTTTTTTTTATTTTTTTTTTTTTTCGGTAACATAAAATGGAGTGTCAGGACTTGGGTACGGCCGACCAATTAGTTTATTGTAGTTAAAAAATAACCATTAAAAATAGTGAACCAGAGCAGTCAAAGGGAGATCTTGCGTCATTTTCGAGAAGGATTGCTTCCTATTGTTTCAAACTTAACTGCCTCGAGTGGCTGGCTTGTCTTCCCATTTGTATAGAAATACACGACACTTTATGAGGATCGGTAATTAGTGTTCCGTCTGCGATCTGTTTTATTGCAGTCACAGATAACTATTGTTACTAAGAAAAGAAAATAAAACTTTGCGCAAGATATATTTCGAGGGCGAAGGCGCTTTTATGACCGCGATTGTCATGCGAGAGAGAAAAAAGGGGTCAAAAAATTTCTCTTCTCCTTTCTAAAGAAATACGTCGAGCTTAATTTATTACGGACATAGTTAAATATTGAAAACAACGGCTGAGAATAACAATTCACTCGAGATACATTAAAAAAAAGAAGGGTCCAGTATTGTCTCTTAAACAATAAGTTTCACCGGATGTTATACAAAAAGGATTCTCGACTTAATTACGCTGTGAAAGTTTAAATAGACTATTCATTGGCAAAATAACGAAAAGGTTTATGATTTTTTTAACGGTCGCGAGGGACTTTCTATAGAGTTCCAAAATGGCGGCGCTAGGCTGAGATCCCTTAAATTAAGGGACCGCGATCTTCCGAGCCCATTCTCTCGCCACGAAGTTATCAAGTCAACATCATTCTCGTCTTGACGCTGTTCGCGAACTTGAACAAGCTTTTCTCACATTTGATTGTTCATTCTTATTTGATACAATTTGTCCGGTAAATTCCCGAGGAACTGAGTCGTGTGGGTGTATTACGACACGAATTGGCGGTCGCCAACCACTGAGGGAATTTCTTCACATCAGCGGCCCTGTAGTAACAGTATAAGGTCAGAGGGCCATATACGAGTCGACCTGGTCATACACTTGAAGCGGATCTGGGATAATACATTTTGTCCTGTTTTGGAGTAAGATCAACCTTATTTATCCTCTTTTGCTTGTCATTTTATGGTGATATTTGAGTATTCTAGAGATTGGCGAGATCTAATCTTTGAGAATTGACACATTTCCGCAACGGACTGTTGTGTGATAATAAATTACTTCGACTGCCTGTCCATCTGAAAGGTTAGCGGAGTAGCAGCGAGAAATCTGCCCATTTGATTTTCCTGACGGAGTATCAGCTCGTCAGGATTAAATATATAACCAATTAACAGCAAATATGTGTTTCATTATGTATTTATACCTACCCAAGCACTGACGAATGCCTACCTCTTCCCACGACATCTTGAGATCTTATTGAGCCTTGTTTTACCTATACTGAGCTACCGGAGTAAGAGTCATACATTGTAACATCCAGGCTTTTAGTAATCCAACTTAATTAATTAAAGGGTAAAAAGTCTGAAACCATGTAACAAGAGTGACACATTTCAAAACCGACATTTGTACTTGCATTAGGCTTCATATTTCACAGATGAGGCTGGATCTAACATAATTCATAGTTTTTTTATATTGAATCATACTTCCTTGCTTCTTTTACGTATGTACATACCATTTCAAACAGGTTAGTTATATCAATACATGTGCCTACAAGGGATTCAAGATAATACGATAAACATGTAATTTTTTATTGCATATTCAAAGACACATTATTTTTTTAACTCTGTTTTTAACAGATTTCACCCATTTTTTCCCCTCAAAATTATGTTTTCGTCATTTATTTAACACATATCGGATTTCAGGTTTGAAAAAAAAATCCCTTGGGAGCCAAGTCACGACTATAAGGTGGGTGGTTCAATTCTTGGAAACCAAGTGCATACTTCTGTTAATGCAAAATATGCCTTTCAAAAATACTGTATTAAAAGACAGCCTTTGCAACAACATAAGTGTGCATTGGCTAATTTTCGTGCAATAATCTCACGCCTCGTGACAGTTTTCCTCAGCATTTTGTTTTTATGGCATACTTATTTTTTTTACAATAACGACGTATAATTCTTGCTAGTTACCGTAGTGTTTCTCTCTTTTCTATTCCAAGGTGATCGTGCAGAATGTGATGCACTGTTTTGGTTAAAATCGCACATTATTTTGCTTTTCATTTTAAACTTCTATTTTTTAACACTTGCTCTTGCACTAATGTAACTATTTCTGGAGTAAGTGTTTTCGCTAATCCACCTTGGCGAGGGACATCGTCACTGAATTATTTACCTATGTGTAGCCCAATTTTTCAATGAAATATGACGACAAAATTTCCCCGTCGACAGTGTATAAACGTCGTTTTATTTCTGCGGGAATTTCCCTTATTTTAAAAAGAACTTGATAACCGAGTGACGTTAAATTTTTAACATTTCAGAATATAACTAAAAAATCGTATTTTATCGGTTCTTTTAAACATACAACTGAGGGTAGAGGAATCAGACTGCTCATCATCTGAGCGTGGCTGGTATCCGTCCAAACGAGCTCTAACATTTTCATATCGGAAACTTTGGATCTTGATGGTATATACTATACTAACATATCAAATTAGTGAAATGTGTACTCCATTACACATTTCACTGATTTGATATATTCTATTCACATACCATTCTGATATGCTTATTCGATATTTAAATAAAACAAAAAAAAATATCGTTGTGATGTTTATAACACATATTTATGTTCTTGTAATATTATTCTTCTTATGTTGGAAATCTAATTAAATAAGAAAACATATTTTTTTACAATCGGAAAATTGATTTTTTTAAAGCTGTGTCAGCTTTCTTACAAAAGTGCGACGTGATACTTATTGAATAACATGAATAAACAAAAAGACGTCAGTATTTCTTAATATTACATTTTTTATGTAAAATTATTTGTAATTTGAAGAAAGATGAATTTTCGAGATATGCAGAATAAAAAAGATAAATGTATACACACATATTCGTTGAAATTTTTAAAGTAATATGCAGATACGATTGAGATAAAATAGAAACAATACACATAAGTCCACATTGTTCTACACACATAAAATATATTACACTGTTTTCCTTTCAAAGAACACGGAAAAGAGAGTAAATATTTGAGCCATTCTTTTTACATTCACTGCTTTTATTTTATCCACGACTATACATACATATTTACAAACATGCTCTTCTGTTTTATCGTTCTTTTGACAGCTTATGATTACGCTTAAAAAAATGGTAGCAGCCATCTTTCTTTAAATCTCAAAAACGTTACAAATATAGCTGCGAGTTCTTGATTAAACAATACCGCAAAAGTGTGATTCTTATAAAATACGAAATATGTGAGATAAAAGAACTTAAACTTTTTGATAATCGTTCATCAGTGTTTTTTTTTCTGTTTTGAATTTATTTTTATTATTTATTTATTATTATACATGACAAGAAATATACATAATTTGCGAAAAAAACAACAGATAATTTAATTTGGACATACATTATTTTAATGGATCTGGGTTTGTTGCCTTTCATTTGTCGTATCCCCAGTAAACTAGGCGTTTGCCTGTATCTCACTGAGGATATTTAGCATGAAAAAATAAATCGATACTTCTTTCCGATTTTTGATTACACAAAAACAAAACCCCGTTGCACGTTCTTATCAACCTGACAAACAATGACACTCAATTACAACTGGAAACATCATGCGGAATCAAACTCTTCACACATCATCACTCCAGAAAGACCAAACCTGTTCATCCCACAATATACCGCACACAATCATAAGAATAAAAACAAAAACAAAAGTAAAACCAAAAATGAACCCAAAAAGGAAACAAAAATAAAACCAAAAATGTTCATCCCATAATATATCGCACACAATCATAAGAATACAAATTAACACAAAAAATATACACAAACACAAATACAAAACAACAAAAATCAAAACAACAAGAAGAAACCCTCACTCAAGACCCCACACAAATCTTTTCCACACGTCATTCATCCTGAAAGCCCAAGTACTCAAAATCCTGTCGTAATAACAACCACGCTCCGATCGACTGTCTAAATGGTTTTCCTTCCTTTATCTTTATTGAATTCAGTACGCCATTGTACGTCATGGGAGCCAAATAAGCATATTGCCTTTGGGCAAAAGAGGTTTCGACTGATTCTTAAATTTAGATTGAAAACTGATATTAAAACTATGTACAAAGGGCAATCGAATGGTTTGACTTCGTATAAAGGATAAATAATGGTTTGACTTTGCATAAATGATGAATGAATGGTTTGACTTCGCATAAACGATGAATGAATGGTTTGACTTTGCACAGAGGATGAATGAATGAGAGCGAATGTTTCTTTAATTTATTCCTTTTTTAACCAGTTTTGCGTTTCTAATTTAAAAAGTGTAAAATAATGATTTACATGCCAATTATTTTAAGTTTTTATATCCCATCAATATTGAAATATTTTGGAATTGTTATTTTTTACCTGCATATCATCAAGTCATGTGTTGTGAAGTGGCAGAGAGAATAGATCTTCAAAATGTTACATCCGAGCACACAACTTTCGCCTCCTCCACTTTCGTACATCCCGTCATGAAAACTATTCTATTATTCATCCTTCACACTTTACCTTCTTTCAAAATCTGATACATTTGGTCCAACCTCATCCACGCACACCTTGCACTTCTGACCTGTATAAGTACTTATTCATGTTTTCAACATATCCAAACCATATTATACTACTTTATTCAATTTACTCAACACATTCATTTTATCCAATCAATCATTACTGATATCTTCATTCCACCTTCTTTCTTACATTGAAACTCCACATTTTTTTTCCAAATGCACACATCTACCATTAATCTTACTCTTATCATTCTTCTGTTAAGTTCATTTTCACTTGTAAATAATTCAAAGTGGGTGCCATCATAGTATAATGTGTGATCATTTTTGCTACTCAACATTTTGTTACTCAGCATTTTTGCTAATCAACATTTTTGCTACTCATCCATTTTTGCAACTCAACATTTTTGCTACTAAACATATTGCACGATTATTGGATATAGCATAAAGTAATCAGTTTACCTTGTTCCCTGTCGCTACCCTTCTTTCAATACCTCTTTTAGCTCGCCTATTATACGTAAACATACTGCCCAGATGACATAACTTATCGATCTACTCCAGTTTTTCGAGTTAACCCATACATCTCGAACACTTTTAACCATACTTCTTTCTTTAACTATAACCTTTGATTTCATTACATTTATTTTCAAACATTTTACTAGACTCCTGTGATACAACTCACTTATCGTGCCCTTTAAATCGCCTTCATTTTCTGGAAAACGTAACCATGAAATTCAGATCGGTAACACGAGTCTTGTGTGATCCAAAAATGTCTATAAAACTAAAAGGAAAGGTATGCCAGGCAGTCTTGTGTGACCCAATAACAGGAGTCTTGTGTGACTCAAAAATGCCTATAAAACTGAAAGGAAAGGTATACCAGACTATCGTTAGACCCGCAATTATGTATGGTTCAGAATGCTGAATTATGTACAGCTCCTACTCTAGGCAACTTGAAACAGCAGAAATGCGAATGCTTAGGTGGTCGGCAGGAGTATCACTAACATGTAGAATTAAGAGCTCACGCATTCGTGATAGCCTGAGGGTCACTGATATAAATAGTAAGCGGGAAGAGCGACAGCTGAGATGGTACGGGCACATAAGACGGAGACCACCAGACCATACGGTAAATCAGGCAATGTCTGTGGATCTTCCTCGACAGCCGTCCAGAGGAAGACCAAAAAACTCCTGGATAACTCAATGCTCCAAAATCCTGCAGAAAAACAGCCTATATGAAAGCGACACCCAGAACCGAAGAACACACAGCCTGAGAACGAGAAGAGCCGACCCCACCAACCTACCAAGGCAATGTGTTGGGACAGGGTCAAGAAGAAGGAGATTACCATATTATCAGCATACAGAAGTCTATATACATTTACGTCATTCTTACACCTCTCCCATCATCTTTTAAATCCCGAACACATGGATCTATGTTATATATCAAAATAAAAGTACAAAGATAAACATTTAAATAATAATATTGATGCGAATATCTGTGAAATATTAATAAAAATAAGGCTTCAGCACTGCTAAGTCCTCTATAGAAATTCAAAAGAAGTTCTGAAATGCAGTACGGTGAAATCATCTGAATATTTTGTAAAAATTTGTGATGTGAAATAAAATTAATTAATACGCTGTGAAGGAAAGAACTCACATTATTTTATTTCATGGGATGTCATTTTGTTGCCTTAAAAACCCCATCAAAATTTCTTGGATTAGCGAAAGGCGATTGGTGTGTTAAATTAAACCGTTGAAAAATGTCATCCCTACGTCCGTTCAGAGTAATATTTCGTCCTTTTTTAGTATTTAAAAAATAAATACTTAACTGAGTCTGCTGAACACAGCTCGTAAATTAGAAAATTATCCAATCCCCGCTTAAATGTTTTGTAAAATTAAAATCGTAATGAACTCGGTTTAGCTAATAAAAATTTTATTATAACAATCGGAGTCCGCTCTGCACCATTTCCTCCTTCTACCCTCCACGCCGCACGCATTCTCGTCGGAGAGGGTAGAACGCAGGTGGGGGGAGCCAATTATTAACACGCGATATCAATTAATTTGATTACATTTCGGCGAGTGTGGGTATCGGGAGACTTCTGAACGATTTCTATAATTCGAAGGTCTGCGCTTTGGACTAAATATTGGTGCTGTTACTTAACCATTGGTGTACTTAACCATATTTAATTTCCTTTCCAATACGAACGGTAACCGTTCTAAGTTGTTGTACAATAATTTTATTATAGTTAGTGTAAATGTTTGTTTTAATTTTAACAGAAATAATCTATGGAAAATACAACGAATTCGTCCTCATCCATGAATAAATTCCTTTACTTTTAGTTCTACAGTTATTGATAGATGTTTGTCATTTGGCTGTGTTTTTTTTTGTCCTTAATTTAAAAATATTTTTTTTGAAGTGAAACTTCTACTGGCGCGGTAGAGCGCATTGGCCTGAAAGTCACGAAAAGTGAAACGGTTTATTACCTATATTATTATTAAATTATTATTTATTATTATTAAATATTTTAATTAATAATAAATTATTGTTAATTATTTTATTACTTATAATTATTTATTATTAATAATAATAAATAATATTAAGTGTATTATTTTATTATAAATATTATTATTTACTATTAAAATTAACATTCTTTATTACTAAAAATAAAAAAAATACTATTTTTTGTTATATATAATTTTTATATAAATATGTTTAACATTTTTTAATTTTATTTTATATTAAATTATTTTATTTAATATTTATTTTAATATTTATTTAATATAAAATTTACATTTAATATATAATTATAATAATATAACATATATATGTTATTATAATATTAACAATTATATTATTATTATATTATGATCAATTATAATATAATAAATTAATAATATAATATAATAATATTATTTATAATTTATTATAAATAATATAATAAAAATAATATAATAATAATTAAATAATTATTTAAAAATAATTTATAACATAAAAATATTAATATATTTAATATTAAAAAATATTAATTTAATGTTATTAAGTGTATTTTATTCTTACTAAAATTATTATTTATTATTAAAAATTTAAAAAATAATATTTTTTATTTATTTAAGAGAGATTTTCTTGAATTAAATTCCACGTAACCATTTCCTAATCCTAAAAAAAATTTAATAAAAATCGTTAAAAAATGGGAAAAAAGGAATGCATAAAATCAACTTTTCCTAAGAGCTAAGAAGTTTCACTTCTACCGTGCGAGAGTCTCACGCATCGGTTTTTTGTAAATTCTGTCATGGACTAAAACAGTTTTATAATATAATATATCCAACATAAGCTGGTTAGTTGGAAGATTTTTTTGTATAACAATAAACTCGACAGATGAACCGTGTTTAACTATGTACACAAAACAATGATAAGAAATAAACAACTGACAAGTGACCCAAGGAAAAACAGAAGGGTCCAGATCACACCGATGGGCTATCCTTTTTGATAGAATAAAATTGCCAGCCAACTGATTAATGAAAGACGCTTGTACGTGTATTAGTTAATTATGCGCAAGCTGTTGCAATTCAGCAAGCACGCAGTCTTGACACACCAAACCAAAAAGGCAATGACAAGGAGGCTTAGAGATATGACTTGTATCAAAGGTTTGCATGAATTCCTGAGCGTGGAGTGTTTTAAGTGATTGTATGCGAGACATTGTGGGACGGACTTTTTGGTATGTTTGGAATGATGAAATATGCAAGGTTTGACTTGCATGATAAATATATGTAATTGAGTCTAACTGTTTGTTTACCATATACATTTAATGAGAGTTTGCAACGGGATATTGTATAATCTGCAATCAGAAAAAGCAAAAACTTATTTTCCTTGTTATATGTCGTCGGTAAGATACAGGCGAAGTCCTAGTTTGCTGGGAACACGACTAATGAAAGGCAACAAACCCGGATCCAGATCAATGTTATGGTCACTTTAATTACTTGTTTTTTCACAATTCATATATTAAAAAAAATTGTGATGTATAAATAAATAAAATGCTGTAGCCTTTCGGAAGTGTGCCAATTAGGTAGCACATCATCAGTAAAGGTAAAAAACTCGCATCAACTTGTATTTGATTCTATAAGTATATTTTCATGCATATATTTCTAAAAGAAGATTATCTTGGGGATACAAATCTGGTGATGCAAGTTACGTGTACGAGTTCCTTGAAAAGCACTTAGGACGACTTCATAAATAATAAAATAATATACAAATCGAACAACGTTCGTTTCTTACTAGACAACTGAAAATCTTCAGGATCTTTGATTTTACTATCGGACAGGAAGAATCAATGGAGAGACTGGTGACCCAAGGGAAAATAGAAGTATACCGATTACGGGGCAGATTTCCTACGGGATGGACAGCCCTGGTAAATAATGCAAACAGCTCAATTCAATGGTAGAAATATTACTTATCGTTAAAAATAGCGACGTATCATTCTTTCTACAATTCTGTCGATCACAAGATCAAGTCCAAAGATCACGACTGCTATGTTAAGTACATAATGCATTAAAATATTTATTCTACACCTACCAATTGCACCACCCTCGTCGTTTGCTCTGGACAGTGTTTTCAAAGAGGATGAAACGGAAAATAATTAATCGGTACCGCGGTGCTGAAAGACGCGAGGCTATTCAGCAGTTCCAGGCTAATTAACTCCCTTAAATAAACCACGCCAATATACCACCCATTGCCACCCCTTCAACACCACCTGAACAGCTGAGCTGGAGGTGACGTGATTTACTCAAAGAGTTCAGCTCGAGAAACTTTAATTACGTTTCACAAACTTTCAATGTGTTTCTGTACGGATGTAAATCATCTGCAGCAATATGCAGAATTAATCTGTTTCATTTGGCTTTGTTGACTTGAAACATTATGCGAGAAAATCACAGCTACTGAAAGCTAGTCAGTTTATACAATACAGGATGTTGTCTTACTTTAATAAAATAAATATTTTTTAAGTTATCAACTGCAATTGATAGTATGTTTACTATAATCCAATATTTTCCTTTCGTTCAAGACTTCCTTATTGGAATGTTGAAGAAATTGAAAGCTTTTATGAAAGATAAATTTTTAATGAGCCTTTAAACATAAAAATGAAGAATATTTTTTATTGTTTTTATGAAAACGGTGATAATAAGGCTATCCCAGATACTTTCTTTCAAGGGTAAGGTTGTTACTTTTGCGGATAACACAGTTCTTCTGTTCGAGGGCAGAACATGGATGGTGTGTTTTTCGAAGGCAAACGCAGAATTATTTCTGGTTAGAAAATAGATGGACTCAAATTTGTCGACTGAATTTTCAAAACACTCAATATATTACATTTAGCATGTGTACAAAACACTCAATATATTACATTAAGCATGTGTACAAAACACTCAATATATTACATTTAGCATGTGTACAAAATACTCAATATAGTACATTAAGCATATGTACACAATACTCAATATATTACATTTAGCATTTGTACAAAAAACTCAATATATTACATTAAGCATATGTACAAAATACTCAATATATTACATTAAGCATATGTACAAAACACTCAATGTGTAACATTTAGCACATGTACAAAACAATCAATGTGTTACATTTAGCATATGTACAAAACACTCAATGTTTTACATTTAGCATTTGTACAAAACACTTAATGTGTTACATTTAGCATATGTACAAAACACTCAATGTGTTACATTTAGCACATGTACAAAACACTCAATGCGTTACATTTAGCATACGTACAAAACACTCAATGTGTTACATTTAGCATTTGTACAAAACACTCAATGTGTTACATTTAGCATATGTACAAAACAATTATATATAATAGACTTGCGTACAAGACACTCAATATATTATATTTAGCATATGTACAAAACGCTTCAAATATTACATTAAGCATACATAACATTAAGACAAGCCACGTTAAATGTCCAGGTGGTTTGTTTTATGTTATGATATCAATTTTCGAAAATTCGGTCTCATAAGCCACACTACGTGGTACAACAAAATACCTTGTACAATCGGTACAAGAACCGCGAATGCCTCGAAACGCATGTTCTTGTCTAGTTTTTAAACATTGATTTGACTCCTGTCTCGCCTCAATTACTGAAAATATTTTTAATAAAAAAAAGGGAAACAAGTTCAAAAGGCTAACAGTAACAAATTGATTTGGCCTTTTCCGGATTATTTCTCAACATTGTTCTTTATATTAATTACAAGTTGATTCAACATATTAGTTAGCGTTCTCCCTCCAGGCTTTTAAAAACTAATCAATAGTTAGATTGGAAAATAAACTTGATTATTATGGAAACTTGATTATATTGGAAAATAAACTTGATTATTATATGTTCGATTTGAAACACCCCGCTGGCCCATACAAATTAGCGTAAAACATCGTTTCTCAGCTTGTGGGTTGCCACAGGGGTCACAACAGGAAACATTAGGGGGAAGGGAGGGGGAGTTGCAAAAATAAAAATATATATTTTCATACACAAAAAGAAAATAACAAATTTTCTGGGAATAACCACACATATTAAAATATACAATACAATAATGATTAACTTGCTTGGCATATGATTTAAACTAAAAAAAACACGTTATTTTCTTGGCGTATTCACAATTGAACAATTATTTAAATAAAATGTTTTAATAACTTCAATACATTGTTGCGGAATTAGCTGCTCCATATTAAATTGTTATTGACCACTCTCTACGACTGTCAAATGTGAACTGACAAATAACAGCCAAATCAAAATGACGGTTAAACAAAATCGACCTACAACATAAAACGCATCCTGTATTTAACTGTTAAGATGCCCTGTTAACGACGTTAAATAATAGATATGTTTATACTACTATTTAACGTATTTAACCCTCCGATCGGTGACAGTACCGGCGGCGTTAAAAAAGTGACAAGGTCTCTAGGGACCGTCAAAAAATTGTATGGTATTATCATCATGCAGTTGTGTCTTGATGGTTTTGTATGTAAGCGTATGGTTGTATAAGGTGCATAAATGTATATAGAAGGATAAAATATAAGTATAAGGGCAAAACAATAAGTTTTTTTTTGGTAATTTAGGTTTTATTTGACAGGTAAAAAATAAAAGTTGTAATAAATGTATTATTGTGCTGCTTATTCATGGTCAGCAAACGCAATATCGCAGGTAGGGTAAACTTTCCTTAATCGTACCCCTTAAGCAAATATTTCAACAACAAGGTTATGAAGGAAAATAAGACAATCAAATACATACTATCAAAATCAATTATTATTTACTTATGAAATGACATACACAAAAATATAAAAAAAGAAATAGGCATTAAAAAAAAAATTCAAAATAAAAATAATAAAAAAAGTACGATTTAGGCTCAAATGTTCTTAAACCGTACCACGTTGTTCTTAAATCGTACTTTGAACAAAATTAACAATCAAATCTTTGAATCAAACTTAAATAAATGGTAAATTAGCTGTTGGAAAAAGTAAAGTAATGGTGTTTAAAATCTGTTAATGATATTTTTAAAGAAATGACTGAAAAACAATATATAGTATTATGTGGATAGGTACTACATGAATCAAATCTTGCAGTTATTACATATATAAATAGAAATTCTTTTGTCGACTCCAACACAAAGTTCATGAAACCAAATGTCACATTGTATGCATTGCATCTTATTTTTTTGTATTTTTTTGTTGCATTTTCCACAAAACAAACCGATGTTGGCTTTTTTTGCTCTTTTTTTAATATTTTCTTTTAAATCAGGGGTTACATTGGATTTGTTTGCTCTTTTTTTAATGTTTTTTCGTTTTTCTTCCATTTCAAGACGTTTGGTTATTTTTTTCCTCTTTGGCTCATTCAATTTATTTTCGAGTTCATTTTTATACGGACTCTCAGTTAAAACTTGACCTGCTGATGCTGTGGTATTTCTTGATTTATTTTGTGTCGCTGTTATTTGAATTTTGGGTGACAGGTGTTCAATTTCAGACCTTATGGTTGACGTACAAATTTGATGTGAAATGTCAGGAGAATTACACTGTTCATCAGTTAGTTGTGGTGCGGAAATCTGTGGAATATGCAAGACTGTGTTATTTGAAATATCATTGCGAGTGTATGTGTCTGATCTTGACGGTATTTCGTCAGTTTCTTTGGTGTCATTTATAAGTACAAATTCTTCATCCCTTATTTGAAAACGGTTACATGGCCACAAACCACACGATTCGAAGCCATGCAATGCAGTTTCCATGCACACAGCTCGTGGGTAGGCGTCTCCTAAAATTCCAGCCACATTCGACTGTTTGATTAAACTTCCTGGATGCGTACGCATCCAAGTTTCGCTTGCCTTGGTATATTTTAATTTCAAAGATTTAAAAAATGATTTGTCCAGGGGTTGAAGTTTGTGGGATGTGTGAGCTGGCAAGGAAAGCATAAGGATTCCACATTCTCTGGCAAGATGAATTGCGTCGATATTTTTTGTATGGGTCGAATGCCCATCTAGTATTAGCAACACTTGCTTTTCATCTGATTTCTGTAACCTGACAGACTTAATAAAATGTTCCATCCATTGTAGGAATAAACCAGATGTAATCCATCCACTGTCAGAGCAAGTGTATAATGTGTTAGGTGGACCTCCTCTTGTCAGATCGTCTGTCATCCTTTTCCTTTTGAATATGAGCATTGGAGGTACGAATTCACCTACAGCATTCATACAACAAACACACGTTGTATTCGTTCCTCGCTCTCCACTTGTCAATACTTGATGTTTTCCTTTTTTTGCTAAAATTTTAGATGGCTTGTGTACAGTGCTGAGTCCCGTTTCATCGACGTTATATATATGGCTCCCTGTAAATTTGAATGTATCTACAATCTTTTCATATTTGTCAAAGAAATCCGTCACATTTTTTTTATTAAAACCTTTGCACCGAGCCATTGATGTTGCTTCAGGAGTTCTCAATGATATTTCCGGGTGGGTCTTTAAAAAGTTGTAGTACCACTTCCAGCCAGCTAACTGAGTGTCTCTATTAAATCTGTGCGGAAGTTTATATCTTTCAGCTAATTGGTACGCCAAGTGGCGAAATTCTTTAATTGTCAGTCCAAAAAAACTGGATTCTAGTTCTAGTATATGTTTAACTAATTCGTTTTCCATGTCTTCTGTTAAGTCTTTGGGTCTTCCGTTAGTTTCGTAAGTATTCAGATTCTTCAAGTGTCGTCGGAATGTTGGCTTTGGAATTTTATAATTCCGGCACACTTCGTTGAATTTTAATTTTCCGTCACTATACATCTTGATAGCTTCTTCCATATTCTCCTTGGACCATGTGTTATACTGACGTTTTGTCATTTTTCAGCTTAACTAAAAATAGGAAACAAATAATTTAAATAATTGGGTGGATTGCCAGAATTATAAAAAAATCTTTCTCAATAACATGTTTACTAACTTGAAAATACAATACATTATTGTTAACATGAATAATAATCAACTATGTAAATGAATAAAATATGTTAGCACTTAAAACCAAGTATTCCTATATCGTACCGGTACGATTTCAGAATAACCTTACTGGTACTATTAAGGCAAATCATGTCATTCACATTTTTATAGGTTATGTTTAAATACCGTGCGTCCACGCGTGACGTAAAGTATACAAAAATATGAAGAAATACACATAGTTCGGTATGTATATACATTTCATCAACTTATGCAAACGATAATGGAACAAACCTCTTATCAAATAAGTAAAAAAATACTGAAAAACAGCAAAAATACTTACAATTTATATATTTTTTCTGTAGAGCAAATGCACAGCGTCCAACAACATACAAAGCAATATGTCTGCCTAGGGCTTCTTGTTTTTGTCACCGGTGGCGCTGAATGAGCATTACATTTTGAGTTATCGTAGTGGTACGATTTAGGCAGGAGTACGATTTAGGAAAGTTTACCCTATCACACCGATACAATAATGCTGAATGCTCAGCACAAACAGCTTTTTTGCAGGTATAGCAATAAGATCTGGTTTTGCGCTCGCGTCCGTTCTGCGCACGATATAACTGGCCCGATGGCCGATTCGTACAGATGCAAATGAAGGCGCAGCTCCTGATTTTGGTCTTGCTGCTACCGGAAAATATAAAAAAAAAATAAAAGATGTTATTTCTATGTTTGTGCGTTTCAATATTCAATTTCAACTTTACCTTTACATCAAATGCTTTCATAGCAATTCGAATTTTGGGATAGCACATTATGCGTATATGGTGATAATACCATACAATTTTTAGTTTATGGTTATGTAGCTTATGGTTATGTTAGCTTATGGTTGTATAAGGTGCCTAAATGTATATAGAAGGATAAAATATAAGTATAAAGGCAAAAAATAAGGTTTTTTTGGTAATTCAGGTTTTATTTGACAGGTTAAAAATAAAAGTGGTAATAAATGTAATATTGTGCTGCTTATTCATGGTCAGCTAACGCTAGAATGCAGGTATCGCACCGATACAATAATGCTGAATGCTCAGCACAAACCGCTTTATTGCAGGTATAGCAATATGATCTGGTTTTGCGCACGATATAAGTTGCAAATGAAGGTGCAGCTCCTGATGTTAGTCTTGCTACTACCGGAAAATATAAAAAAATGTTATTTCTATGTTTGTGCGTTTCAATATTCAATTTCAACGTTACCTTTACATCAAATGCTTCCATAGCAATTCGAATTTTGGGATAGCACATTATGCGTGTATCGGTGGCTCGTTCTTTGATATTTGAAATCGCTAATTGTTTCGTCAACAATTGCAAAAACGAACATCGCTTGTCTGTTTTTTGAACAGGCTTCATCTCATCGTAAATTACGAATGCGGTCAATGCAGCAATATCTATCATGTTGTAGAACATTGCAAGTGGCCAACGATTTGTTGAACGTTTGCATGAATAAGTGCCAAGCATCTGATCCATTGTGTCCACATCCCAGATTTATGGGCATTGTAGTCCAGAATGACCATTGGCTTTCGCTTATCGGTTTCATTATCTACCGAACAACTATAATGCATTGTACTCGTATACAAGAGGAAGGACCGACTCATTCTTCTTCGGCACGGCAAACACAATTTATTTACGATTTCTTTCAATAATGGTACAAGTCAGGTATAAGGTCCCTAAAGATCTTGTACCTGATCCCCGTACAAAATGTTTTCAAACCGTAATAAAACATGAACGAGTAATCTTACCGCTTTGAAACTAATTTTAATCGCTTCAGCATGTTTTTTTTTTGGAATACATACAACATCACGTTTTCAAAACATACAAAGAGAAAGTTGTGAGCAAACAAAAATCGAAAATGTCCCCAGGGACCTTGTCACTAATCGGAGGGTTAACTGATAAAGCTTATCGTTTTTGTGCTAGTACAATATTTGTGCGACTACAAATACATACATTAACAAGATATTAAGTATTTGCAGGGGGGTTGCGAAGTCTTAAAAAATGATTTTCTCTACTACAATATTTTTATGTTGGTTTATTGGATTGTTCTTTCTTAATGATTTTTTTCTTTTAAATGTAATCGTTATTATTACATTCTTTAGAAGTTTCAGTTAATTTTAAAACATCTTGATGCATTCTATAAAATTCGAATATATTGGATTTGTTATTTAATAAATAGCTTGAGATAATTATTAACCGGTGATATAAATAAAGTGTTTATTGTTTTTCTATTTCCTAGACATATATTTAAAAAAAAACAATTTACCTGCTTAAGTAAATGAAGCGCACTGAAACTAAAACAGTGCCAAAATATAAATAGAATTAGAATATTTTAATATAATTAAAAAAAAAAACACTGTAACTCACTTCAAAGTGAGTTAAACAGTGTTTCAATTTTTAATTATAGTGAAACCCCGTTTTTACGCTTTTGAAGGGACTGATAAAAAAAACGTAATTAGAGGGAAAACGTAGATTCGGGGGTTAGAAAAAAAATGGAAAATTATTTTTCATTTAGATAATCACGCAAATCGGAAAACTTTTTTCAATCGATTTGTGATTTTTATTATCGTAGCCAAAGTTGTAATGGATATCCCCAAATCACGCGCGAACGAAACACGTGAACCAACGTATTTATTTACTTTTTCGAGAATTTTCCTTTTCTCTTGAATTGATAATGTTTTGCTGAGACATTATTTGAAGGGATTCAACGAAAAATTAAAAGAAATGTAAATTGACACACGAAATACACAAGTACAGATTGACCTGCCTATACAGTCTGCCTGCCTCTGATTCGCTAAATTTCCCACCAATTTCATCGTATTCCACGACTCGTGTAACCTTGACCATGAGCGCTGCAGGTGCACACGTGTCTCTAAATAGAAACAATATATTTATGCTTCCTAATATTCATTTCAAATATTTTAAATCGTCGCGCATTTAATTAAATATGTTTATAAATTGATTTGCATTTTAAATATTTCAAACGTAAATTGAGGGAAATAAAAACGTTAAAGCGGGTACTAAATGTACTAAATTAAAACGGGATTGTAAAAATTGAACGCAAATAGCGGGAAAACGTGAATTCCGGGCACGTAAAAAGGGGGTTTCACTGTATATATGAAAAAACGTGATTTACCACAGTGTTAACAATAAAACTTTAGAAACATTACAATTCGTATTTTGACTAACGAAGTTTTATAATATTTACAATTATTGACTATCTTGGAGTATGAAGATAGTCCCACTGGAAGCACTAAGTTTTTTTAATAAAAAAACACATAAACCATTCAAGAAAGATATCATTAGTCAGGCGAAAGATAAACGCCGGAGAAGCCACAATCAATAACAGGAAGGTATGGCGAATTCCTCTTGAAAAACTGACGAAACAGATCCGGGCCGGAAAAGCTCATCAGCGTATCTCGTAAGAGCAGAACAGGTAACCGAGTCTACGAGTATATACTCGTAGAGCCATGCCACTTGCGTGTCACACGAGTCGAATCTTCGCAACCCCATAATATACGTAACCAATATTGATAATAGGAGTATAATAAATATCACATATTCAAGAATATTTTTCTTATATATTATGACAGCTTTATTCAACCCGTAAAATCGTATATGTTTTAATGGCTTAGTCTATATATTTAAGATATAACATTTTAATGTAGGTGATTGTCAATAATATCAATATATCAATTGTGGAACGTTGATTTTTATTGTTTTCACTCAAAACATGTGGAATCCAAGCGCCGAACTTCTGAACTTTTCCCATTGATTTAAGATGGCTATATACAGTCAAATGACTACAATTCATCTGCTCAGCCAATTCTACGGTGGTTTGAAGGGGATGTTCATGAATAATATGGTTTAAGCGGTCCTCATCGAAGTCCACTGGTTGTCTGGAACGCTCCATGTCTTTCAGGTCGAAATTACCGTCTTTGAAACGCAAAAACCATCAACAAGATATCCTTTCATTTATAGCATCTTCACCATACACGTCGCAAATATCGCGATCAGCTTTATTCCCTCGATTGAACGCAAACAGAAGGAGGTGTCGAAAATGTTCACTTTCGTCTACTTGAGATTCCATTTTGAAGGCTTGCAATCAAATATAATAATATATGTAACGTAAAAACAAACACAATATGTTGTAGAGCTAAAAATTTTCTTTCGAATGACGTACCTATAACCTTTACCATTTTGTTTTACTTTTGGTGCTCATTTTTAAATTTGGAAAAAATGGACACAACTTACAATATGTTAACACCCAATGTATTGGGTGTTAACATAAGCTGTATCTGTTTTTTTTTTCAATTTAAAAAATGAGCACTAAAAGTAAAACGAAATGGTTAATGTTATATGTCATTTGAAAGAAAATTTTCTGTTGTACGAGGCATTGTATTTGCTTTTACGTTACATATATTATTTTATTTGATTACAAGCCTTCAAAATAGAATCTCAAGTAGACGAAAGTGAGCATTTTCAACACCTCCTTCTGTTTGCTTTCAATCGAGAGAATAAAGCTGCCCAAGCTGATCGCGATATTTGCGAAGTATAAGGTGAAGATGCTACGAATGAATCTCATTATATGGGAAGCATCTCATTCTATTGGAAGCACCTCATTATATTAGAAGCATCTCTTTAAATAATTGAATTGATACAAATTTTGATGAAGAGTAAGGTAAAAGTCTCTTGATCATAATCAAATTAAAAAGTCAAATAAATTAAGTAAAAAATCCAAGAATTTAATGGTATTGTTTTTTAACACCCCTAAGAGCGCTCCAAGACAATGTTCGGAAACTACTGCCGCTTGGTTAACAGAGTCCCTTCGTTTAAAGACCCAAAACTAAAGTACGAAAGTGAATGTTCTAAGAATCAGACATTTTTGCTTTATGATACCGACAGTTAAACGTATTCTGAGCTTTCACTTAAACACGATTTGTGAAGAACCGTGAAAAAGATATCACATATTTTTTTTAAAAAGACACACAAAAATTAATTCAAGATAAGGGAAGGAAGCAAAGAAAAATTACGATGAAATGATATTCTGAGAATACTTATTTCGATTCGTTCTTCAACGTAAATAATGATGGAGCATTTCTGATTAATCTTGAAAGTTTGTTTCACGTTCGCGCCGAGTGAACTGCAAATAAAAATGTGTAAAATGTGGTGTGATGTGCTGGTATGGAAAGAGTTCTCTCAAAGTCTGATAAAACAATGTCCGTTTTCTAAAAGAAGCTGAAATATATGAAGGAGAGTTGGGATCGTTAAGAATGCGAAATAATTTTGATAGAATGGGAAAGTTCTTACGCTGCCTGATCTTAAGCCGCTGAATTTAAGCAATCGTAAAGCAAAAAGTTACTTTATTAATTTTACGTACCCCGAATACGTATCTATCTACTCGTAGACTTGCCAATAACGAAAAGTTTGGAAAAAAGCTATAAATATTCAAAATGCAAATGTTTTCAAAAGGGATTATTAATTGAAAAAAAAGTAAAGCTATGTTTACGCTCTCCGCTCGCATGTTTGCGGACAGCCCACGACCACGGCCCTGGCGTTCGGGGTCTAAATGCTCACGTCAGCAGTGTCGGTCCGCAGTGGTAGGGCGTCGAGGTTTTTTTAACAGGGCCTGTCTCAGTATTTAAGAACACAATCATAGACAATTCATCGTAATTTAAGAAAATTTCAGTAATTTGTGTTGCAAATAATGTCTGAAATGAGTTGACTAAATGTAAAACCCGTTCTGGAAGACAATTTGGATCTGAGTAAATGATTATTAACAATTTCATATTTAAATCAAATGTTAAAGTGGTATATTTTCTACTAAGCGCCTTTAAAAACAATAAATCATATTATTTTTGTTATACTTTTTAACATAAAATTGAAAAATTAAATATATTGGACTAAATTGAGGAGAACGGATTCGACACTCGCCGTCTTCCAGATTCGGTTTTGCATCTTGACGTCTCAAATATATCCCACTATACACGAAATGAACAATTTAGCTTCAAGTGTTGTCTCTTTGTATTCAAGCCTCTTAATGAGATGTCACCATTGTATCTTTTGAATCTGTGTCTGAGATATGTTATTCCGGAGAAGAGTAGAATTTTGAGGTCAGTTTCCTCTTCATCCAATAAATTGATTGTTCCAAATCGATACAATAGGGTGGGGTATTAAGTGCTTTTGCTGTTGCTAATCCTATAGCGTGGAATAGTTTACCGCTTAGTGTTAAATATATAGGTGACGTTTGCAGCTTTAAGAAGCACTTGAAGACAACTCTATTTGGGAGGTCTTATAAACATTTATGATATTATATGAACACTACACACATACACTACATCAATAATCGAATGTGTCACTACCACATATCGAAAGATCTACATTGTAGATCTTTCGACACGTGATAGTAGTTTGTAGTTTATTTTTCCTTGGTGGGTTTTCTACGGTTTTACCAAATATGTGTTTCTAAACATATTCAGATGCATGGAAGTATATTATGGCAGCACACACCTTCTTATCCTAACACTCAACTTATTAAAATTATTTATGTTGAAATATTCTTGATATGTCAATAATAATATGTTTAGTCCTAAATAAGTGCGCCCTTAAGGAAAATTTTCTCGCTAAACGGCGTTGTAAAAATTGTTCATTATTAATTTAACAACAACAACCGAGCGATATCAAGATCTGTCAAAATAATTTATCATTAAAGCATATTTAGTTGTTCATTTATCGACATTATTAATGATATACTCGTGTATCACAGTAGTCATAATAAAACCGAGACAATTTCAGAGCTCCCGGTTAGTTAAGTGGTCCAGAAGATATTTCTGCGACACCTTTATTGTAATTTTACCCATGGCGCTTTCTCACAACTTTTAATGGGCATGATTTAAAATAACTTCTTAAGCTCTCGAAAAGATGTACGCACATGTTTGTACATATGCTAATGGATAACAGTTTTAATGGGACACTACTATATTGGTGATTAACATAAATTTGAGATATCGTAAATACGAGTATATACATTGTTTTCGCTGTCGTATTCATGGACTGATCTAGTTTTCAAGAGCGTCACTGCTCATATACAAACAAGAGCGTCACTGCTCATACACGAACAAGAGTGTCACTGTTCATGCCTTGTCGTATAACTTTCGCAATATCGATATATTTTATAAAGTTAAAATTGGATTCCTGGACAAAGTTAATCGACTAACTGAGTCATTTCGCAGGGAAGCGAGAAATTATTATTCATATTTTTAATTATTGAAAATTATTTCTCTTACTTTCATAACTTTTTCGCCAGATCCAAGTTTTCCTTACACATAATAATGGCTGGACAGACAGTTTTGCTTCTTTTCGCACGTTTCGGTCAGTAAAAGTGTTACAAAATAAACTACACAAAATTTTCGATATAAAAAATATGTTTTTATTAACAGAAAAACAATGCCACAAGAACTATGTACATTAAACATCTGGAATTTTAAGGCCACATTCTCTCATAATCGCGGTATATTACGAACTTGTTCGTACAATTTTTCACAACGATCGACCAATGGTTAAACAATCTACAGGTACTCAACTTAATAATTTGACTGGAATCACTGTAGAAAATAATTATATGCAAGCCGTGATGTATTGCACGCATGTCATGTTCAGTTCATTACTCAAATTCAGCTCGCGGTACGACACAGATACATGAAAATCCAGATTAAAATGAGGCTCTGAAAAAACGAATTTGTCACACTAATGTTAAACATGCACGAAAAAAACTGAAAGTTTATGTAAAATATTAGGTTTTTAATACAACCCATTTTTTTTCTTTAAAATTAATTACTAAATTATGCCGTGTTCGCTATCTTGTAAATTAATATGTTTTATGTTATATTTAAATTCATATTTAAGGCGTTGATCATTAAATAGTTTTATAATATATGCATAGGTGGGGTTTCTTGAATGAAATTAACATTGCATGTGATTGTGGGGCTCTACAAGACCCACAACACATGCTAGTTGGTCTGAACATAAGGACAACATGTTCTGGTCAGAACATGATTATTGTGAGCGATTGTTTAATCTCTGTTGCATTATATTAGAAACACTTGACAAATTTTCCGTAATTGATGGTCCAAACACGGAAATGAATGAATCGTTGATTGAAAAATTGCAAACGCCTTCTTCTTCTTCCTTGTGTCATGTCAGATCCCCCCAGCATTGACTATTACCTGAGACTAGGCATCTTTGTCCCCGGCAGCCCGAAAAAGATCCCTAACGCTGCTTATACCCGTCCAATCACGTATATTGCGGAGCCAGGAAATTGGCCTCCTGCCAACATCTCTTCGACTCTCTATTTTGCCTTGGATGATCAGGTGCAGTAATTTATGCCTAAAATACGCAAACACCTAAAATATTAATATTTTTCATTTGTTTTTATTTACAATACAACACAGACAATTAATACCGTTTTAAATTAATGAAAACAGTGTAGTACAATCACATACCAATATAATAAAACACTTGTTGTTAAAGAGAACCACTTCACTAGGCAAAGCATGTCACAAAGTGGTTTTATTGTTAAAGAGAACCACTTCACTAGGCAAAGCATGTCACATAGTGGTTTTATTGTTAAAGAGAACCACTTCACTAAGCAAAGTATGTCAAAAAGTGGTTTTATTGTTAAAGAGAACCACTTCACTAGGCAAAGTATGTCACAAAGTGATTTTATTGTTAAAGAGAACCACTTCACTAGGCAAAGCATATCACAAAGTGGTTTTAATCCTTAATCAAACATTTTATAAATGTGTCTTAAACACTATAACACTTATATGAAACATTAAAACTCTGCATTGACTTTCTTGCACATATTCCAAGCTACGAGTTTGACATATTTAATTCCAACCGCATCATAATTAAAAAATCATAATAAAATAAGTCTCCCAATTCCTTATCATACAATCTACATTTGTATCAGTCATCCACACATATGTTATGTAAGTATGTTTTAGATGAATATCAGTCATCCACACATATGTTATGTAAGTATGTTTTAGATGAATATCAGTCATCCACATATATGTTATGTAAGTATGTTTTATATGAATATCAGTCATCCACACATATGTTATGTAAGTGTGTTTTAGACGAATATCAGTCATCCACACATATGTTATGTAAGTATGTTTTAGATGAATATCAGTCATCCACACATATGTTATGTAAGTATGTTTTATATGAATATCAGTCATCCACACATATGTTATGTAAGTATGTTTTAGACGAATATCAGTCATCCACACATATGTTATGTAAGTATGTTTTAGATGAATATCAGTCATCCACACATATGTTATGTAAGTATGTTTTAGATGAATATCAGTCATCCACACATATGTTATGTAAGTATGTTTTAGATGAATATCAGTCATCCACACACATGTTATGTAAGTATGTTTTAGATGAATATCAGTCATCCACACATATGTTATGTGAGTATGTTTTAGATGAATATCAGTCATCCACACATATGTTATGTAAGTATGTTTTAGATGAATATCAGTCATCCACACATATGTTATGTAAGTATGTTTTAGATGAATAATTAGATACATTTTAAACTCCTTGCTCCTCGCTGTCCCCCTGTCAGGATTCAGTTATATTTTTTTATTAGTAAGGGTGACATTACAAATATCACCTCTTCCCTTCAGAAAGGCGTTGGGAATTCTCGGCACAAGGATTTCATTGTTCCTTCTCCCAAATTATGTATGAACGTGTGAGATTGATACCAGATTCAATGGTCGGCTTATATTTATTGATAGATGATTAGAATAATACATATTCAGATTTTCGTCCTTTTCCTGCCAAGTATAAAGTAGGTGGTGTGTACTTGCAGACCACACTTTTTTACTTTATTAAAAAAAATCGAAACGTTATAATAAGCAAAAAGTTTATAACTCGCGGTTTGTTAACGTTTTGTTATGTTTCATGCCTCTTTTTGATATAATTCTTATCTTCAAAACTTATGAATGTCTTGAAATTGAATCTAACGTGTCAATATATTTAGAAATGTAAACTTTACAACACAATGCGCTTATTTCATTTAATTATTTATATAATATATACCACAAATTTCATTCATATATAACAGAAAGATTACCATCAATGTGAAAATACGTCTAAACACAGTGTTAACAAATATTATAAATATAAAAAACAAAAAAAAATTTACGTTATATTTACAATTTCGAGTTAACTTTTACGGCAAACGAAATAAATGATACCTAAAATTATTGCGACTGATAAATAATGGAAAATTCACAAAAAAATATTAAATGACGAACAAAAAAAACAATCCAACCCTTTTCGACTCATGACTGCTGTCAAACGGATTAATTAAAAAATTAAGTTTTGGATTCATAAGCTTTAATAGAGCTGGTTATATCTAAACTAATAAAACATAACATGAACATATTTCAAATTGATAAAATAAGCTTAACAATATGAACGCGGATATAACCGGAAATTGCCTGTGCGGATAATTTCATCCTTGGCATTAAAACAGTAAATATCCGACGGAAATGTGTAGTACTTTATAAATCTGGAAAAAATATTTAAGGTTCTTCTAACACAAATATAAGAACAACATACAAAAATAAAATAAAGAAGTGAATATGTTCCCTTGACGCATATAGAGCTGTGCGCACGTTCACATCGCACAGAAAACTGACGGGGCCCTGTTTACAGGGATAATAAATTTTACCTCGCCACGTATTCCACCATCAAATTAATTGACTATTGAAAGGCGGCTAATGACGGGCCTCGGTGCCGGGTTCTTAATTACATTAAGACGCGTTTGCTTTGAGAAACTGCGGAGCCACGTCATTCTGCCACTTCTTATTATCCATTTAACGCGGGGAAAGAAATTCAATTTCCACTAAAAGAGAACAACAGTCTGTAATTCGAAGTGACAGCTTTGCTTTATAAGAGCCAAGCACATTATAGGTGTCGTGTTAGCGTTTTAGTGTGCACCGAGCTTAAAACATAGATCTGTCTATTTTTTTTTAAATTTATTTCAAGTGTAAATTAATTGTTTCTGAGAAATGTATAATATGTCTTTAAATAAATATTTCATTAAAAGAATTTTAATTAATACATGTATTTTTTCATTTGTATGACAACAAAAATGATAAAGCATGGTTTTATTAGCATTAAAATCATCTCTGTAGCCAAGTGGTAACAATTTTTATTACCACCCGGAGGTTTTCACTTCAATTTTCGATGGTGCCCAATAAAAAAAATTGTTGCACGCGCTGAGTGGTAGTGTTAATAATGTACCGCGAGTACCGTATCTACTCCAGAAGTTCTAAACCCAAAGGCCTGTGTACTGAGGACAAAAATTATATTATCTCTCAAACACGTCCTTAAATATAATCCGAAACACTAATTCGGATATACTACAATATATTGAAAGGTATGAAAAAAAATCTTATCAAGAATGCTTGTTAACTGCCTCAAGATATTTTCCTACAGAAGATGTATAGAGGACAAGTGACTTTTCCTACAAAAGATGTATAGAGGACAAGTGACTTCAAATCTCCCGGGAAATTTTCCATTTTGGAGATTTACCTCAGGGTGACTGTTTTACAGAAGAGATCTCGCTACCTGAAATGTTCTCTCGAAATATTTGCATTTGCCAATTCTACTGGGATCTGAAGAGTCAAAGTGTTTGCAACGCTCGGCCTTTACCTGAGACGACATTCAGAGATCTCATCCCGTCTAAAGTAATTCTGGAATTATCGTGGAACCCGATTGTTGATCGCCTTGAATACATAACTCAAACCTTATGTTAAACCTTCTTCTCTATCTTCAACTATCCAAATATTGGAGTTGTGGGATACTTCTTCGTATCACGTACTTTTTTTTCATACAACTTGTATAATTTCTTTCATTCAAAATATCATTCAGAATCCAACAAAACTTAACTTGGTCATTCTTTTCACTCACATTCCTTTCACTCACATTCCTTTCACTAACATTCCTTTCACTCACATTTACGCTACATATTTGATGGTTTTTTTTACATTCATTCATTCTTCATGCCCTGACAACCTCAACGTTTTCATTCATCGTACTGAAAACATCAGTCTGACGTTTACATTTATACTTTATTTTTATGATATTATTTATTTAAAGATATTTTTATTAAGATAACAACAGTAAGATGGAGAAGAGGCGGATGAATTGAGATGGTGTGGGCACGTTGGACGCAGAGAACCCTATCACATTGTGAACCAGGCAATCTCCATTGATCTTCCTCGCATAACAATCAGAGTAAGACCAAAAAATTTATGGGTGGTGCAATAAGATAACCTGATGCAGAGGCACGGCCTGGGGGACGTAGTCCGGGACAGAAGAGCATACAACCTGAGGACGAGGAGAGCTGACACCAACAGTCTTCGCAAACAGTGAGTTGGGATGGAGCCAGGGAGAAGAAGAAGATTATAACCATGGCCTAGTTGGTAAAATGCTTAATGTGCAGCCTATCGGTTACGGATTTGACTACCGTTAGAGCCTTACGGGGTCGACTCCCGTTAGAACCTTACGTATAAAAAGGGATTCAGTCAGGTTTTTACTTAAAAGGGGTTTCGCTTAAATAGTTTTCCCTGATTTTTTTTTAAATATCTTTCTAATTAATTGTAAGGGATTGTCACTTGGTAATAAATCCGCCAGGCTGTACTGTATACATAAAAAATGTTATACAATACAATAAAGTAATATTTATTTCTTTCATTTTCGAAGCTAGACAAAAAATAACTTTAAGTTGATGGGGACTCGGGATCAATTCACACATTATTTTCACATCTTACCAGCCCCTTAAAACACGCAGTGTAAAGGCCAACCGATTAACAAATTTTGGCCATTTTGAGACACCAAGAAAGGAACCATGACAGCTCCTACTGGAAAAAAACATTAACAGACATAGTGTGATATCGGCTCCAGTACAGCGGTGTGGCCAGTGAGTTTGCTGGTGTGCAACGTCTTCTCTCTTAAAGAAGAGAAAATGGAAAAAAAAAGTTAAAGAAACTCCACGGCACAGTTTTATTTTTCAACAGAATTAAATGGAGAAGGGATCCTATTTTACGAGACCCAGCAACGGTTTTGGTTGTTATTACACATAAACCAAGCTTCGATGTCGGACTCACGTTCGTTAACCATGTCTCACGTTTGATATCGGACTGTTACAAACTACTCGGTTTTATAATGAGAATATCAAGAGAATTTAATAGCACCGATATCCTCCGAAACTTAAACAATTATCTAATAAGAACCAAATTAGAATATGCATCTATAGTTTGGGCTCCTCATCAGCTCAAATATAAAAACAATATAGAACAAATACAAAAAAAAATCCTCAGATATCTATGCTACAGAACAAAGGACGATTACCCAAAATATGCTCACCATGCCGAACTTCTCGCGGTGTGTAACTATAGAAGCCTCGAAACAAGAAGGCAAGAATCCATTGCGATATTCCTAATAAAGGTTTTCCAAGGTTCATTTAACTGTCCCGCGATTCTAGAAGCACTAAGTTTATATGTACCCAATAAATATAGCCATGCAAGGAATCACCCTCTGCTCTACATACCAACTTATAGGACGAATATCATGGCTAAACACTCAGTCACGCGTGGTATAGAGATATTGAACCAACTGAATGACACGGTTGATATATTCTCGGTACCGTCTAGCAGTATGAGAAGAATCCTGGCTGATATTCTTCCTAACGAATAATCTAACGCTAGAAGCAGACCCTTTTTGTGTAACAGGAGAAATCCGTCCAAAGTGGATTAAAAAAAAGTGCTTGTGTTTTTTTTGCTTTTTATTCATGAACATATGAATGTAAAACTTGATATAGATATTAACAACATTCATGCTACCTGTCAAAAATAATAATAACTGGATAAATATAAGGGTTAATTTTTTTACTAGTGATAATCTGTAATATTGGAATTATTTTGTTTGAGGAATTGAATGAAACTACCATAGATAGACACATATCAGAGTTGTTATCTGCCAAAATACGTTTTGAATTCATTCTTACAACAAATGGACCGAACGTACATTCTTTTGGTGCCTAAAAGGCTTTTACGCGATATGCTCATCTACAGCCTGTAATACTCGTATATCACACCGCTCTCCACATAATAAAGGCAGGCAAATATCTACGAGTATGTCTGTGAGGAAGGAAAGAAATACGTTGTTTCCGCATCTCCGCTGTACTTCAGGGCCGCGGAATTCTCTCGTACTATTTGTACAAATACAAGGCTCATAAACAGGTGGTTAGAGTGGTGCCCTATACAATGATAAATTTATTGTATACTTGTTAATTTTTTTATTTATTTATTTTATTTATTAGTCAAGTGATGGTATTTATTTTGACATCACTTGACTAATAAATAAAATAAATAAATAAAAAAATTAACAAGTATACAATAAATTTATCATTGTATAGGGCACCACTCTAACCACCTGTTTATGAGCCTTGTAAATAATTACACATGACAAGAAATATACACAATTTGCGAAAAAACAACAGGTAATTTAATTTGGACATACATTATTTAAATGGATCTGGGTTTGTCGCCTTTCATTTGTCGTATCCCCAGTAAACTAGGCTTTTGCCTGTATCTCACCGAGGATATTTAGCATGAAAAAATAAATCGATACTTCTTTCCGATTTTTGATTACACAAAAACAAAACCCCGTTGCACGTTCTTATCAACCTGACAAACAATGACACTCAATTACAACTGGAAACATCATGCGGAATCAAACTCTTCACACATCACTCCAGAAAGACCAAACCTGTTCATTCCACAATATACCGCACACAATCATAAGAATAAAAACAAAAACTAAAGTAAAACCAAAAATGAACCCAAAATTAATAGCGATCGAATTTGTTAACATATTTACTGAAATTGCACATGATTGAATTAATGATTACACATAACACGTGACGAGTCGTTGCTGGGCTCGTAGTCGAGGATCCCCTCACCATTCCAACGTCAATTCAGATGGAAAGCAAAGGTTTGCCATAGAGATTTTTTTAATATGCAAATGAGCCGTTTAACACCAGCAAACTCATCGGTCCCACCTCTGTACTGGATCCGAAGGCATACCAAAGTGAAACGATCGGAGTACACCGGTATGTTTTTTAAAATTATTTTTGAAAGAATAGATATGACCAAAGTCATAGGTATTCTCATATCTATGACTTCAGATATGAGGATACCTATGATTTTGGTCATAACATTTTTTTTTCTATGAAAAAAATACTTTAAAATATGATTTCTCATTCATCTGATTAATTCGCATTATTATCACCTGGCAAATGTGCACATTTTTTGCAAGTTAACAGAGACAGGTTTTTGCAAGTCAACATATACCTATGGGTTTTTGCAAGTTAACAGAGATAGGTTTTTTGCAAATTAACATATATAGTTTTTTTTTTCAAAATGGCACTTCATTCAAATCTGAGCGTAGCCAGTTAGTGAGCGATGATGAGTTGAAAGAATACAGAATATGTTCTAGTAGCACAATCAAAATGTTCTAGTGGCACGGTCATATTATTCTGTAATAGCAGAATAAATATAATAAGCTCTTGTAACACCATCACCCAAATCATCAAATTGTGAAAAGCTTAGTAAGACCTTTCGAATACAACGGGAGATGTCAAAAGTCAGATTTGTATTGTTTCCATATAAATAAATTATTCATGTATAATACATATTTTTTTACAAATTATAACACAATTAACTAACGGCTATCATTTGATATCCCATTGTTAGTACTTTAGCAGAATGCTTCTTGTCTGAAGAGATGATGATAGTAGTTGTTGGTAAATAAATAAAATACGTCAATTAGCAATGCGGAAAGAGAGCGTGAATGAATCAATGAATAATAATTAATAATGCTTTATTTATCGGTAAGTGGGTATTTATACATTTCAGAATGGGCGCGGGAGTGCGCCCGCGATATATTTTAATCTCGCTTCTGTGCGTGCAGAAATGGTTAATTGAAGTATTGCAGACATCGCAAATAGTATTGTGGGTAAACAATTTGTTTGCGGAAACGGCGAGACAGCGTGATGCGTTCTCTTTCTACTGTGGAATGCATCGTAAATAGTATTGTGGGTAAACAATTTGATTAAGGGACTAGCGCGATGTCCGGCCGCGTCAATGTTTTGGTATGTGACCTTTGGACATATCCAAAGGTCGTTTCGTCGGTTGTTGACCGTGTGTTGACAATATTCAGCGACGACCGTGGTTCCCACAGTACTAACAATTACATTTTTTTCCCAATCACAAAACTTAAATTTATCCTTCATGTATAAAACACACCGATAATGAAAATTCCACATACTCTTGGTTTCTTGAAAACTTTTTGACATTTTTAATAATAATTAAAAGGCAATTTATACAGGGCCGTTGAGATAGCTAACGTTACTCAAAGGCGTTCCAGCTTGGGACTCAGACCCACTTTTATTGTCAGATTATAAATGTCACTTAATAAATATATATAAAGAAAGGAAGGTAGTGGCTGCGGCCATAAGATGAGAGACTTTCCTACACTGCGTTTATTAGATTAGGTACTCGTATATTATAATTGAAGGCTTCAACTGCCCATTGATTTGTCACTTTGAGTGGATATTTTACTTCAAACATAAAAATAATAAAAATGTAATTGATATGTTAATCAGTCTGGCGTGGCCGGTTGATGTGTTAATATGTCTGGCGTGGCCGGTTGATGTGTTAATATGTCTGGCGTGGCCGGTTGATGTGTTAATATGTCTGGCGTGGCTGGTTGATGTGTTAATCAGTCTGGCGTGGCCGGTTGATGTGTTAATCTATCTGGCGTGGCCGGTTGATGTGTTAATATGTCTGGCGTGGCCTGTTGATGTGTTAATCTGTCTGGCGTGGCCGTTTGATGTGTTAATATGTCTGGCGTGGCCGGTTGATGTATTAATATGTCTGGCGTGGCCGGTTGATGTGTTAATCTATCTGGCGTGGCCGGTTGATGTGTTAATATGTCTGGCGTGGCCGGTTGATATGTTTATCTGTCTGGCGTGGCCGGTTGATGTGTTAATATGTCTGGCGTGGCCGGTTGATGTGTTAATCGGTCTGGCGTGACCGGTTGACCGTGCGGTCATTTTGAAACTTGTTAAAACTAATTTATCATATATTTATCTAGATTGTAAAAATTAATTTATCATATATTTATCTAGGCTGTAATTAATTAAAATAGTCATATGTCTATAATTCCTCCAGGCCGTCATTTTTAAAATGGTCGTGTTAAATAAAAGAACATTTAACGTCATTAACTATTTAAAAGTTCTGAGCGTAAAAACAAAAACCAAATATTTTAAATATTCTTAAACGTTGACAGCACTAAGTAAGGCGCCTGAAAATCGACATGTAAAAATATCATACTACCTTATTGAGACAGTTATTTGCTGTGTAAAATTAAATTCATACAATCATACCATTTCCATGCTGGAGTCGGACTTTTCTTTATCGACATCATCCTAAGCCTTTTCTACATCCATACACTTTCTGATACAGCTTCTTTTTTCTTTGTCTTTTTACATTTCCTTCTTTCAAAATATCATTCACTCGATCCAGTCACACTTTACTTAATATTTTCTTTAACGACTCCCATTCACATTAAGGCTGTGTATTTTTTTTTTTCATTTATGTGTTCTAAATGCCCAAACCATCTTAGAGTGCTCCTCTTTGTTTTACTTAATACATGAGCCTTAAGTTTACATTCACCGTTTATTTAGTTATTATTGTGCCATTTATTTAGTTATTATTGTACCATTTATTTAGTTATTAATCTAAACTTGTATACAATATAAAAATGTTAAATTATGAAATAGTGAAGAAACTCTGTAAATAGTGAAGAAACTCTATCGATAGTGAAAACACTCTGCAAATAGTGAAGAACTCTGTAAATAGTGAAGAAACTCCGTAAATAGTGAATAAACTCTGTGAAAAAACTAAGTAAACAGTTAAGAAACTCTGTAAATAGTGAAGAAACTCTGTAAATAGTGAAGGAACTCTGTAAATAGCGGACATATAAGAAATTCAATCAACTATGATATTTTTTCCGTACATTTATTGTAGATTTGTCCTAGTGTACTCTTTAGTGGCACTAGTTTTCTTTACAAAATGTCACTAAGGTAAAAGTGTTTTAGCCAATTAATTGTCTTTAAAAACGTGATTTGAATTACTCGTACTTTCCAGAATGTGTTGCGAGGTATATGCAATGCATGTACTGAAATAAGTTCATTTTCCAGTCATTTTGCCCCTCACGACTTTTCTTGGGACACGTTATTTTTATCTTTTATGTCATCCCCAGTTTGAAGTCTTATATCCTCGTCGTCAAAACACAGAAAAATTCTAAGCGTACTAGCGTTGCGTTGCGTTGCGTTGCGCATTAAGTAGCGTCGAACATAACATATCCCAATTTAATTGTAAACTACTAACAGTTCTGACTGTTTCTTATTGTGATATTACAATTGGGTAAAATTTTATTGAAAATTGTTAATTTTAACTCTAGTTTAAGCATTCTTTTTGGCTATTTATACTAAAAATATTTTTCAATACAGCATTAACACATACTCGTATATACGAATAAAATTTGTATTAAATACCACATTTTATGATATACTCGTACAATACAAAAAATGAAATTAAATTTGTACATTGCGTTATATTTTGTTTCATTTCTAAGTGTAGTGACAACCCTGAATTTAATTTTAAGACAGTTTAAACTTATCGAATTTAACCTAAAAAAGGCATAAACAAAACAAAATGTCAAAAACCGTAAATAGTCAATTTGTTTACTAATTACAACGTTGAAAATATTTTTTTAAAACATTTTTTTAGAAAAAGTCTGACCTACAGGTACATATCATCGACTTCATGCCTGTTTGGGAAAAGCTTAACACAAAAAAGTTCCCATGAATCAAAGCCAATCTTACTGTTATAAGAAAACATTTCATGCAAATATAAATGCTTATAAAGGGGCCCTGTGGAGTCTGCCTCATCTCAATATTCAAAATATAAACTCGCAACAAATTTCTATCAGCAGTGAGAATAAACCGACACGGGGGCTGTTCCCCGCACCCCCGCTCTCTCTCTATTCTCTTTTCCCATATTCTCCACATCGTACACCTCTCTCCCGCGCCTGTCTTCGCTCGAGACATCTCTGTTAACGGCTGCTATTTTTTACGGAAAATTCTGGTAGTATTTCTGGAAATATCCCGAGCCACCACCTGCGCCCTATTCCTTCTGCCCGATGCTTCATCGCTCCTCCACACCCCCTGCTCAACACATGCTTCGATATATTTAATGCCCTTCACTCGCAGGCCCATTCAGGGGAGGAAACTTTTTTATGCGTTATGGATCCCGTAACTCTGCGAGGAGTTTTGATATCAACTGAAGTGTGGAATCAAACTTCCTGGAGAAACACAATCCAAACAAACATGTCAATTGAAGATACAACTAACATAAATGCATTTAATTAACTCTTGCAATAATAATGTTGACATATTTAGTTCAACACTGCTGGAGAATATGAGAATGGTGGCTAAGTTAACCTCAATGGAAGTGTTTTGTTATATGATTTTTTTCCTTACGACCCAAAGTGGATATTAGATACGATTTAATTAAATAAAACATAGAAGCGAGGAAAGAGTGATGATGATTATGTTTTGTTCAAAACTTTCCCTCAAATATTAAAACTAACAACACACAATGTTGTCACTGGGTCGCGTGCATGCCAAAGTTTGAATGATCGACGAGGAATTCATTGCCTTTTAAACTGACATTTGCCCGCGCTGCCATGCACCCGAGTTCCAGCTCCCATGTGCGTTTTTGTACCCAACCAACTTGTTAATATCAAGAACTTTTTCCATGAATTCATACGATGTTTGGATGATGAATAAAAAATAATATTTAAAAAACTTATAAAAAGTTTTCTAACTCATTTTTTTACCAAGCACGACCTGTGAGTTGTTTATTTATTTATTTTTTTCAAAACAGGCTTAGCCCAATTTCTTTGAAAAATACACGACATTAAAAAGAAGAAAAATTACATAGAGAAAAAAAAATAAGTTAAAAAATTATATAAAATAAAAAATAATGCATACGTACACAAACGAGTATATACACACAAACATATTATACACATATATTCACAGTCATTTAGGTATGTTGATCAGTGCTTTCTAACGCGCTCAATCTAATAAGAAAATTTACTTTTGCTTTTGGTAATGTGATATGAAATATGTCAATATCCGAAGCAGTCCCGTTCAGAAGAGTTAAGGCCCTTCCAACAGGCATAGAGTCTGAAAGACCCGTTCTTGCGTATGTTATTGAGAACAGTTCTTGCCGGCGCAGTCTAGTGTTATTGTTTGGAACATTTAACGTTAATCTTTGTAGTAATGCTGTACAGCTCACAGCTCCTCGAACAAGTTTGACAACGTATACCAGGAGACGCAGATCTCTTCTTACGCTCAAGGAGTTATACCCGAACATGCCCAGCAGGAACTGAGTAGGATAAAGCCATGGATAGACACCGAACTCTCTCATATAGAGATATCGTAGATATTTTTTTTGTACTTTCTCCACCATGAGTGAGTTCTGCGCCCCAACCGGAGTCCAAATGCAAGCATTGCTTTCTAGTTTGTTGTAGGAAAAAGATTTTGGTATAAGTTATATAAAGTTTTTTGGAGTATTGTACCGTGTGGTTTGGCTTATATTGACGTTTCAAAAACGTTAATGCTTTATCTCCAAGACTTGTTTGTATTCAATTTCGTTATGGAGTACCGTGGTGACTTGAGATAGAATCCGTCCTCTCTGTTATGATCAATTTCGTTATGGAGTACCGTGGTGACTTGAGATAGAATCCGTCCTCTCTGTTATGATCAATTTCGTTATGGAGTACCGTGGTGACTTGAGATAGAATCCGTCCTCTCTGTTATGATCAATTTCGTTATGGAGTACCGTGGTGACTTGAGATAGAATCCGTCCTCTCTGTTATGATCAATTTCGTTATGGAGTACCGTGGTGACTTGAGATAGAATCCGTCCTCTCTGTTATGATCAATTTCGTTATGGAGTACCGTGGTGACTTGAGATAGAATCCGTCCTCTCTGTTATGATCAATTTCGTTATGGAGTACCGTGGTGACTTGAGATAGAATCCGTCCTCTCTGTTATGATCAATTTCGTTATGGAGTACCGTGGTGACTTGAGATAGAATCCGTCCTCTCTGTTATGATCAATTTCGTTATGGAGTACCGTGGTGACTTGAGATAGAATCCGTCCTCTCTGTTATGATCAATTTCGTTATGGAGTACCGTGGTGACTTGAGATAGAATCCGTCCTCTCTGTTATGATCAATTTCGTTATGGAGTACCGTGGTGACTTGAGATAGAATCCGTCCTCTCTGTTATGATCAATTTCGTTATGGAGTACCGTGGTGACTTGAGATAGAATCCGTCCTCTCTGTTATGATCAATTTCGTTATGGAGTACCGTGGTGACTTGAGATAGAATCCGTCCTCTCTGTTATGATCAATTTCGTTATGGAGTACCGTGGTGACTTGAGATAGAATCCGTCCTCTCTGTTATGATCAATTTCGTTATGGAGTACCGTGGTGACTTGAGATAGAATCCGTCCTCTCTGTTATGATCAATTTCGTTATGGAGTACCGTGGTGACTTGAGATAGAATCCGTCCTCTCTGTTATTATCAATGTTCATACATTTCTATTATCTTTTCGATGAATCGGGTGCGATAACTGGTTTAAGTGAGAAACGGTGGCCTGTATCAATGAAACGTTTGACCACCGCTGTTTTTTTAGAAATAAACAAATTGGCAAGTTGTCTCTTGATTTGCTATTCTTTTGTTTTGGTAATCACAACCAAAACAGACAATCCTCGTTTCACTTTTTTAAATATGGGGTGCATGACCGTGCGGTAACGCACTAGACTTCAGTGCGGAAGGGCGTCAGTTCGAACACCACACTGTGCTACTCCCCTCGAACGACACAAGCACTTTTTTCCGCCTAGTGTTCGAGGGTATAAGGATACCTTTGACTACTTTGGTCATATCTATTCTTTTAAACAGGCTGAGTGTTTATTCGGCTTCTTTCAGTTTTTGTATTATTCCCAGTGCATGCATTTATACAGCGTTTAATTGACTCATAACTCGTTTTTCACTTCAACGTTTCACTCCCTTCCGCCAAAGTCGGTACTAAAATATTGTCTCAGCAGATTATGGTATTTATTTTTTTATTTAACGCTTCATTATAAAAGCAGCCTAGCCTGTTTATTGCCAGGTAGCAATCTATTCTAACCAACCAGAAAAATAAATAAAGGAAGTTACATGGTCGCAAAAATGTTCACATGATTATTCATCTTTAGAAAAATTGGGAACAATACGCATGGTAAAAGTAAAAGTAAGATGTCATCAATAAAAGGAAAAGGATGGCATGTTGGAGAGGAAATAAAAATTGGAAATGAAATACGTTACATAACTGAGATGAATTTAAGAGATTTTTTAGTCACTTCTTAAAACTTGCCAAAGACGGAGCGGAGCGGTACTACCCGGTTCGAGTTTAAATGTGTTAGTATCCCATTGACTTTGTTTCCTATCGCTATATATCGTTCAATATCTCTCTTCCTTGGCATTATTATTCCCACATGGGGGGGGTCTGCCCTTCCAATAATTCGCCGCCACTTCGCCTGATCCTGTGCATCTTCCGGAGCGATATCGGCGTCCCTCATGTCCCGCCCGACCACCTCGCGCCACCCGCGCTTGGGTCTTCACCGGGACCTCTTACCAGGGACATTAAGTGTCAGCGCCCTGTTTCCTATATACTCTGTCGGTCTTCTGCTGACGTGTCCATACCATCGCAGCCTGCTCTCTTGAATCTTGTCAGATATGTCGCGTACACCTAGACTCCCACGGATGTAGGAGTTTCGGATCCTGTCAAGCCTTGTGACACCACACATACCTACCGTTCAATACGCCTACATACCGTTCAATACATACCATTCTATAAACCTTTCAATACGCCTCGTAACTCTTCCATCGTCTGAGAATAAACTACCTAAATAGTAGAAATCCTCAACTTACTGTCTAGAACAATACGAATCTGTTAACCACGAAATCTTATCCAGTTAGTTTCTAACCTTGGAAGAATTGAAACACAACTTTAGGATCATAATCCTATGTAACATTAAACTAGGTTTCGCCCTAGTTAGGGTGAGAACCTTTGTACATCCCGAAGTCACGCGGCTCGGCTTCCTTCTTGTTACTTATACACAAAGCCTCCCGAGCATTCAGCGGCCACAGTTAAAATTGAATGATAATTGTTAACTCAGAGAGGAATACAAAATATACACTTAAGCTCCCTAAATACGATATTTTATTTAACGCGATTGACAATATTAAATAATATATAAATTATGTTAATCTAAATAAACTATTACAAAAAATTAAGGTGTTAATGCAATGCAGAAGTATTTAATGTTTCTTTTCCTTAATTTTTGTAGTTTAATGAGTCTCATTTTGTTCTATAAATCAGTTAATTATCCTTTGTAAAATTAATGTTTCTAATTTATATGCTCTTTTTTTTGTAATGTGATATGATTGAATTTATTATAAGCTCTTTTTGTGTAATGTGATATTATTGAATTTATTATATTCTCTTTTTGTGTAATGTGATATGATTGAATTTATTATTTGCTCTTTTTTGTGTAATGTGATATGATTGAATTTATTATATGCTCTTTTTATGTAATGTGATAAGATTGGGTTTATATTATTTGCTCTTTTTTGTGTAATGTGATATGATTAAATTAATTATATGCTCTTTTTTGTGTAATGTGATATGATTGAATTTATTACATCTATACTTATGGGTGCTCTGTATAGTTCTTTATTTTTTAAATTTTGTTTTATGTAAGGACGGACACACACCTTAGAATGGAAATACACCAAGTTAGGCAGGAGAGTATTTCGTGTTTTTAATTGTAAAAAAATTAAAAGTAGTAATAAATAGCAAAAAAAAAACAATAGATTGAAATCGTAAAGACAACCATTTAGTAGTATTTCTAAACAGCATTTTATTGGGTAGTACTTCCATTCTATACATTACAACTTGATGAGTTTATTGCAGTGAAGTAATCTCTTTCAACCATCCAGAAAGGTTTTAAACCTTTAGAAAAAAATCAACTACCACCCGTTGATACTCCGCAATAAGAGTCGAACCGGCAATCCCCGGATTAGAAAACAGACATTTTACCAACTAGATGTCGAAGGTTGGCAATCGTCTTTTATGTCGTATTAAATATCTAAACAATAATTAAATAATGAAGTTCCTTACAATATTTTACAAATCGGATTACATTGGTTACCGTTTTTTTTATTTCCTCCCTTTTTCCCCTAAATTTATGATGATATATGAACACTTTATACATACAACATACGAGATTTGAAGTTGAATGTGTTACTATCCACATATTGGAAGAACTACAAAGGTTTCTTTGTAGTTCATTTTCTCTTAAATTTTCTATGGTTTTCTTACCAAATATGTTTTTTTCTGAGCATTTACAGATGCGAAAAAGTACCTTATCTTATGGCCATAGCTATATTCTTTCTATTCATATACTTTACTTATATTTGTCTATTTTGTAATATTTAAAATTTGTCAATATTAGTGAGTTTGAATCTAGATTAAGGGCATCCTTGAGGGGAGTTTGCTCTCACAGCACCATATAAATAAACTGTCCAATTATTATTTTTATTAAACCATTACTGTTAAACTCTTTAATGGGCATTCGCATAATCGTTTAGGAAATTAATTATGCAATAAGTCAAACAGAATGTGACACAGTGCCTAGTTCCCTTAACTTGCCACCGGAGAAGTTTCAAAGTCCCCACACCCCCCGCTCCAATAGACAAGTACGAGTACACCGCTCAGCGAGAATAGTTTCACCTGGGTATTGACTCTCACCGTAACTACCATATTTGGCTCCGATAGTCTTACCTCTTGTAATGCGTTCTAATAGGATATTGACTTGTTAGAGGATAAACTCCCTCAATTATGTAGCGATACTTATAAAAACTCCCTCAATTATGTAATGATACTTATAAAAACTCCCTAAATTATGTAGTGATAATTATAAAAAAACACACTTTTATATTACTATTATTGTTCACTTCTGATTTATATATTCACTTTTGTTCTTTGGTGATTTGTTCTAACAGACTATGGTAACTGGATATCAAATATGTTTCTGTTTTTATATATTATTTATAGTTAAGGCGCTAAAACTGTAAAGGTTTAAAGACATTGTAATTTGTTTAGTGAAACACTGCTTATTCCACTTAGCATAACAATATAATCCTATCGGTATCAAGGTTTTCACTGTTAAAAGGAAAATACAACACTGAAGTACTTAGGAACAGTTGTGTGTATATAATTCTACATGCTAACTGCTATAAATTATTTATAGGAAACACAAATTCGCCTTAGCGAATACTTCAATTTATTCTTAAATGGCTCATTGTTGTCACCGGGGAAATCACACATCGATGCTGTAAGCCAAATTCTTGCACATCAATAATAACGGAAATAAGTTTCGCAGATGATAAACCCTGAAAATATACAAGTCAATGTATTGGGATGAACATCTGCTAAATACATGCATTCCCTATATCTCACCGCTGCTTGATAAGGTTGTCTCTTGTCTTCCTGTATTCATAATTCCCAACCCGATTTTTTACCGCTAAATGCGTGTGTATGTTCGAATCAGTTCGAATATTATTGTCTTGTTTGTACTCCCCTGATAATGAGGTGAAAAACTTAAAACCGGTAGGGTTATACCAACGTGTTAAGTGGAATGAACAGTGTTTTTCTAAATAAATTTCTACATCCCTTATTTATTTAATTTAAAAAATATTTTGGGACATATTATCTTACATTCATCTGTTTACATTCTAGAACTTAAAATTACATTTTCACACAGCAATACTTCAATTTATTCTTAAAATATAATATATGAACTACGTAAAGCTCAAATACTCTCGGCTTCTTTAAAACTTTTTGGCGTTTTTTTGAAAAACTTGAAACTTTTGTAGTTGAACCAATTTTGACTTTAAATAATTTTCGCCTTCGAAAGTCGACAATAATCATGACTTTAAATCGCATAGTTATAGATCTTATTGTAATCGCAAATCACACTTTTTTCAGTTATGTTTGGAAACAAATTACAATGTCCCTTTAAAAATGAAAAATATGAAATATACAATTAAATTGTTTGATATTTTTGCAGCAGTATGATTGAAGTTTGCTTCTTCAATGTTTTAAAGCAAACTTTAAAAATGTGTTTTACGGTTGGATATTTTTTTATTTGTAAAAAATGTTAACGATTCCAAAGAAAGTTTTATGCCGATCCTTCGTGAATATTAAAAGCTTTCTTTAGTAAAACAAGCTTTCAAATATTTTGAACCTTTTCTGATTTTCTTACAGTTTTTTATTAAACAATACTTGCATCATATTCTTTTAGGAAATATCGACCATTTTATTGGATTATCTCTTTAAAAATGTTTTCATTTCGAAGCATACTAACTGAGATATCTTATTTTGCTTTATTTTCCCGAGATTAAGGCATTAAAGTGCTCCCCCTCAGATTGGCTCCCTTTACGGTTTTTTCACTAGGATTAATCGAAAGAATAACCGTTAGAGACAAATCTTTTTTAAAAGCCTTAGATTTTTTCTTTTACTATAAATCAATCTGCGTTAAAATTCAAGTGACTTACTTTTCTCTTCTACTCAACATCCCTTAAACGAGGGAAATTTTTAACAAGAAGTTTATTTTTTATTGTTGAAATGTTTCAAGATTGCTGATTATAACTAAGCCTTAATTACTTTTCAAATATTCTTTACGATTTCAGCTGTAAAATGTACTTTAAAGCGTTGTACCGCTTAGTGTTTCTTATGATGCAGACGTTTCAAAAACGTTGCAGTTTTCATTTTCAGGGCTTGTTTGTAGTCAACTTTTCCAAAGCTCGTTTGTACTTCGGTGGTGAAGTTGATACTTAACAAGCCTTGAAAATGGAAATTGCATAATTTTAGAATTTTCGACATTATAAGCCAAACAGCGTAGTACAACACTTCAAAAGGCTTCATCTAACTTATACAAAGGGCCGATGATATTAGTATATCTCTAGTTATTAATACTTATAATTTGTTTATTTATTTATTATTACACATGACAAGAAATATACACAATTTGCGAAAAAACAACAGGTAATTTAATATGGACATACAATTTTGATGGGTCTGGGTATGTTGCCTTTCATTTGTCGTATCCCCAGTAAACTAGGCTTTTGCCTGCATCTCACTGAGGATATTTAGCATGAAAAAATAAATCGATACTTCTTTCCGATTTTTGATTACACAAAAACAAAACCCCGTTGCACGTTCTCATCAACCTGACAAACAGTGACACTCAATTATAACTGGAAACATCACGCGAAATTAAACTCCTCACACATTATCACTCCAGAAAGACCAAAAATATTCATCCCGCAATATACCGCACACAATCATAAGAATTAAAATAAAAACAAAAATATACAGAAACACAAAGATAAGTTTACCTTCTTTAGAAATCTGATTTATTTGATAAATCCACGTTTTCTTCGGTTTACGTCTATCACACACACACACACCTCTTCATTGTTTCCACATATACAAACCATCTTAAATCTCCTATTTTTATCTTACTTCTAACATTATCTACGTCTACCACTCACATCTCATCATTGCCTCCACATATCCAAACCATATTCTATCTTTATCTTACTTATAACATTATCTACGTCTACCACACACATCTCATCATTGCCTCCACATATCCAAACCATCTTCTATCTTTATCTTACTTATAACATTATCTACGTCTACCACACACATCTCATCATTGCCTCCACATATCCAAACCATCTTCTATCTTTATCTTACTTATAACATTATCTACGTCTACCACACACATCTCATCATTGCCTCCACATATCCAAACCATCTTCTATCTTTATCTTACTTATAACATTATCTACGTCTACCACACACACCTCGTCATTGCCTCCACATATCCAAATCATCTTTATCTTACTTATAACATTATCCATACATTCATTTTTGTTTTGTCTTCATTCACACGTTGATAATATCACATTTTTTTCTTAGTTCACGCATTTTTACTATATGAATCTTAATTTAATTATTATTTTGCGAAGACCAAGTTTCACTTTTAAACGTCAAAATACACTAACACGCTTCATCATTATTGTTACTTTTTGATATAGCGCGGTTTTTGTATATTGTATTGAGTGCTTCGTTTTTCAATTTTTCCCAGTCACTACCCTTCTTTCAATGTCGTTTCAACTCACCTATCACATGTATACATACTGCCCAGATAACAGATGTCATTAACGAGTGGTCAACATATATCATTAACGAGTGGTCAACAATCTATACGATTAGTATTCTGCAATAAAGACAAATGAATTATTTCTGGATTTGGCATTTACATTGTAGGAATCTAATTTTAAAAACAATGATTTTACTCTGAAATGTGAAAAAAAAACATAAACCTCAAAAATTAAAGTTTCAAGCCTGTTTTGCATTACAAAAGCAATAATTTTGTAAAGCGAAAAAGACCCATTCATTTATTTATTTAACACTTTTATTGCAAATACAATCTGGCGGGCTTATTGCCAGGCGGCAATCTCTTCCAACCAACCAGACAAAAGTAAATGAAGCAAGTTACATGGTTGCATAAATCATTCAAATGACTATCCATCCCCACGAAATCCATGAACACATACGTGAACGTATGCCCACGAACCCTAAAAAGACGGACAATCACCAGAACATTCTTTTTCATATAAAGTGAGATATCATAAATCAAAAGGAAAGGAAGGGATGGTGGAGAGGGAAGGAAAAATCGGGAATGAAAACAGTTATTTTACTGACAAGAAATTAAGCGATTTTGTCTATCGCTTTGATTGAAGTTTATTGTATAGATTTTTTTTCAAATTTAAGTGTTAAATAATTCTATTTAACAAATTTTTAAAAATATATCGAAATTTTGTGACAGAACCAATATGTGAAACAAATATCAATCATGACTTGAATTTTCCACAGATTTTTTCCAGCGTAACAATCCAACTGTGTCAGAACTATCGTAACTTTGATTCAAAACCAATAACCGAAAACTGATCGTTATGTTATGCCTTTGTAGGAGCAAACTCCGTACAATATCGGTTCTAATCTCCGTGGCCAGAGTCCAGTCGGAATATCCGGAGAATGAGAGACGGTGACTAATTACTGCGAAGAACTCGGCCAGCAATGCAGAGTTAGTGAAGCGATTTGGTTCAATGTGTTAAGGGAGGGGAGAGAGATTCATATTGACACATTTGTAACGGGAATGACATTCCTGTTATAGTTGGTCTGTGGTGATATTTGTAACGGGAATGACATTCCTGTTATAGGTGGTCTGTGGTGATATTCTCGAAACTTATTATTATATTAGTTACTTCAATTTAAGTTTATAGTGTTGATTTATTTTCACGCGGTGCTTCATTTTGTTTAAAAATTCATTTCTGCAATATAATGTTATGTTAATAGTATGTTAATACCAAATAAAATATGTTACATCTTGTTTTTATTGCAGATTACAAATTGTCTGGATCGTTGTCTAATCGTTGATGAGGTATGTTACCTTGCAGTCAATGATGTTCCCGAGATAATGAGGTCTGTTACCTTGCAGTCAATGATGTTCCCGAGATAATGAGGTCTGTTACCTTGCAGTCAATGATGTTCCCGAGATAATGAGGTCTGTTACCTTGCAGTCAATGATGTTCCCGAGATAATGAGGTCTGTTACCTTACAGCCAATGATGTTCCCGAGATAATGAGGTCTGTTACCTTGCAGTCAATGATGTTCCCGAGATAATGAAATATTGACCTATTTGGACTGGCAATGAGAAAAACGAATCTGCCGTGTACTCTTCCTATGTATCACGGACTGTCTAATTTGAATACTCGTAAGATTTCGGATATTGACATCTTCAATATTTCTGTAAATATTTTTAAAGAAAGTATTTGAGCTTTCTTAACATAGTGATGAAAGTTAGTTGCTTCGGCTCGACTAATATTTATTGTTAAAAAAAATGTTTCATTATATAATGTCCCTTTCAGCTTTGTATATATTTTTTCATTGTTGCTGTATATTTTTTTAAGAATTGTAATTGGGTTTAACCTGCGTATGTAACCTTTTTAAGAATTGTAATTGGGTTTAACCTGCGTATGTAACCTTTTTAAGAATTGTAATTGGGTTTAACCTGCGTATGTAACCTTTTTAAGAATTGTAATTGGGTTTAACCTGCGTATGTAACCTTTTTAAGAATTGTAATTGGGTTTAACCTGCGTATGTAACCTTTTTAAGAATTGTAATTGGGTTTAACCTGCGTATGTAACCTTTATAAAAAAATAATATTGAGGGAAATGCCGAATAACAGCGCGGTAGAGGAGAGTACTTATACTCGTATATTATCTAAATGGTCATTTATTTTATTTTATTTATTGTATTTACGAGTATTTGCATGACAAGTAATTATATGAATACATTATTTATGAAAACCAAGACAAAGAATAAAATTTTAAAAGTGATTTCAAGTGGACACTCAATTTATATGGATCTGGGATTGTGGCCTTTCACTTTTCGTGTCAGCTGTAAACTAGAGCTTTTGGCTGAATCTTACAGAGAGTATATAAATGTGGAAAAATAAGTTAATGATTTTACCGGCTGTAAATTGATTCATTATTCAATACCTCTGTTACTTACTCTCATCAAATAATACCTCTGTTACTTATTCTCATCAACTAATACCTCTGTTACTTACTCTGATCAACTAATACCTCAGTTACTTACTCTCATCAACTAATACCTCAGTTACTTACTCTCATCAACTAATACCTCTGTTACTGACTCTCATCAACTAATGCCTCTGTTAGTTATTCTCATCAACTAAATAAAAGGTGAAACTTATTTTGTTTTAAAATTGTAACAGCTTTTTATAATTTCGACCTTTCCCTTCTCACACTCTTTTTTTAATATATTTTTAAGCTGTCAATAAAAGTGAATGATAATTGAATCACGATCTGGAGCGCCCTAAAGATTGGTCTGTACTCCAAACGTCAGTATATACTATCCTTTTATTAATATTATTATGAAATTTGTGATCAAGGTTACTTCGTCACAGGCCTTGCCTTATAAAGTGGCTGTCGACATTAACCAAATAAAGAGTTTTCAGAATCGGTATGTACTTAAAGTCTATGGTTTGCCTTTCTAAAATTGTACTTATTTTAAATGTGTGCCAAATTAAAGGTCAACTCTAGTAATAATAATAAAAAAATAAAGCTTCTTTTAAAGAGCTGGCTCAGCTCAAGGGCGCTCTAGCTCGAAATTCAAATGCACTATTATTGATATATATATATATATTTTTTAACCAAATTTATATAAGTTGAGTGTTAAGATAAGAAAGTGGTAGAATCTGAAAAAAGTCAGCCATGGTTACGTAACATTCGGGAATGAGAAAGGTATCGTCATAGTTGAGGAGCTAATCCGTGCTGCCGAAAAGTCAGCCTTGGTTACGTAACGTTTGGGAATGGAACAGGTATCGTCATAGTTGAGGAGCTGGTCCGTGCTGCCGAAAAGTCAGCCTTGGTTATGTAACGTTCGGGAATGGGACAGGCATCATCATAGTTGAGGAGCTGGTCCGTGCTGCCGAAAAGTCAGCCATGGTTACGTAACGTTCAGGAATGAGACAGGTATCGTCATAGTTGAGGAGCTGGTCCGTGCTGCCGAAAACATTAATATTTTCTCAAGAGTGATCGCTAACGCACGGAAAGCCAGACAGATAAGAAAGTGGTAGAATAAGAAAGAAAGTGGTGTTAAGATAAGAAAGTGGTAGAATCTGAAAAAAGTCAGCCTTGGTTACGTAACGTTCGGGAATGGGACAGGTATCGTCATAGTTGAGGAGCTGGTCCATGCTGCCAAAAAGTCAGCCTTGGTTACGTAACGTTCGGGAACGGGACAGGTATCGTCATAGTTGAGAAGCTGATCCGTACTGCCGAAAAGTTAGCCTTGGTTACGTAACGTTCGGGAATGGGACAGGTATCGTCATAGTTGAGGAGCTGGCCCGTGCTGCTGAAAAGTCAGCCTTCGTTACGTAACGTTCGGGAATGGGACAGGTATCGTCATAGCACATTCTCCTGCTATTTTTCTTAGAAAAACTAAGCATTTTGTAAAATGAAAGGAGACATTATGTCGATTTTTGTATTGAAATAAATGATTTCCTGTATTTTTTATGGATTGTGATTCAGAACTTGATATGGAATATTGCCTTATACTTAGTTAAATTTCTGATTTTTCCCGTTAGCTGCGTTTTTTGCTTATGAGGGCAGAATTTTCATAAAACATTTCATAAATATTAAGTAAATATTCTCAAAATATCGCGATATCTAGTAGTATTTTAAAAACAAAAGACTTTTCAATTTTTCATAAAAGTTAGCTTACTGTTTTATTTAAGCACCTTAAATCTTTATCAAAATGTATGAATAAGTACAAATAATTTTAAAAACTACGCTCGATTATTTTTGATGAAAAAATTTAATCCGTGACCTTAAAACTTTAAACTTGACTCAAATAACCTTAAAAAAGGTTAAATATTTTTTCCGAGTGTCCTCTCATCGGCGCTGATACGGCGCTCCATATCCTCTGAGTAATCACTTCTGAAGAGTCAGATTATCTTCCCGGGCAATAACTCAACAGTGAGAGCCTCCCCAGGCCCGGACCTTCAAACTCTGAAGGCGGCGCGCCCCTTCCATAGCACGGCCTATTCTCAAAAAACCTTCGAACCCTGAAGGCACGAAGCCTCTTCATCCCTTCAATCTAATAACCAGTGGTCCCACACCAGTACATTTGATTAATATATATTTTCATCCAATTGTTTTAAAAAAATAGTATATATATATGGTTTAGCCATACAAAAAGAATGAATGATGAAATAACTTTGGTGACACATTCGAGTTGTACATAAGGTACAGAAAATTTGCAAAGACCTATAAAGACTTGGTGCAACCACCTAAATCTAAGGAACAAAGCGTTTTAAGAATAGGGGCTATAGTAAAGTACGAGTATATAACATATGATTGGATACAATATATTGGAGATTTGTTTTTTCTGTGTTTCCCAAAAGGTGTATAGCCTAATGGTAATGACGATGCATACATATCACCACGTCGCACCATAACATGTCATTACAGATCTCTTAGCATTTCGATCCATGTACTTTGTTCACATTAATACACCTCGCCATCCATACATGGAGAGAAGTAGAACTTTGAGGTCGACTTTGTTCTTATTCAATAAATGGGTTATTTCTAATCGACTCAATAGGGCGAAGTATTATGATAGAGATTTCACCATTGCTGGTCCTATGGTAAAGAATGGTCTTCCTCTTCTTTTTGTTTTTTTTTTTTTTTTTTATCCACTTTGCACGGATTTCTCCTGTTACGCAAAGAGGGTTTGCTTCTAGCGTTAGCTTATTCGTTAGGAATAATATCAGCCTGGATTCTTTTCATACTGCTAGACGGTACCGAGAATATATCAACAGTGTCATTCAGTTGGTTCAATATCTCTATACCACGCGTGACTGAGTGTTTAGCCATGATATTTGTCCTGTAAGTTGGTATGTAGAACAGAGGGTGATTCCTTGCACGGATATATTTATTGGGTACATATAAACTTAGTGCTTAGGTATTAGGAATATCGCAATGGATTCTTGCCTTCTTGTTTCAAGGCTTCTATAGTTACACACCGTGAGAAGTTCGGCATGGTGAGCATATTTTGGGTAATCGCCCTTTGTTCTGTACCATAGATATCTGAGGAATTTTTTTTGTATTTGTTCTATATTGTTTTTATATTTGAGCTGGTGAGGAGCCCAAACCGTAGATGCATATTCTAATTTGGTTCTAATTAGATAATTATATAAGTTTCGGAGGATATCGGTGCTGCGTCTTCCTAGTATCATGCCAGGGCCCCCCAACGTTGACTGTCACCTGAGAGTAGGCATCTTTGTCCCGGGTAGCCAGAAAAAGATCCCCAACGCTCCTCATACCAGTCCAATCACGTATATTGCGGGGCCAGAAGATTTACCTCCTGTGAACACCTCTTTGACCCTCAATTTTGCCTTCCTCTTAGTTCTAGATATATGGGTGGCGTTCGGAGCTTTAGGGAGAACTTAAAGACAAGCCTTTTTGGTAGGTCTAATAAAATATGTAATTATTTATAAACATTCAACATTTAAACAATACTACACATGAAGCCGAATGTGTAACTATCACAAGATTAACAAAGGTTTATTTGTTGTTATCATACGTGTAAAAATTTTTATCTTTAAACTCTACTTGTTTTTTTGTAATTTTTGAATTCATAAAAGTCGATTTTTTATAATTTTATAATCAATGAGAGTCTGCTCTCTAAACTGCGCTGTAAAAACTATCCTTCATATGACTTTTACACTTGCTCGTCTGTTCCTCATACTTTGTACCTTTCCATTACTTAAAATATCTCTAAATACGTTTTTTTATCACCCTTCCTTTCTGTCTTAAGTTTAAGACAAATTTATTGATTTCACAATTATTTCGTAACGCAATATCTCAATTTTACTAAATTATTTCAAACTTACTCATTCCTATAAATATGAAATAAAGGTAACACATTAATTTTTTGTTTTTCTCTCAACTGTGCATTATGTACTGTACAAATGTATACGTATTTCCTACCCCATTGATACACCCCACGAATTTCTACCCTGTTCACCTTTACGGGCCGGGCTGTTGAGTTCGAGGCCTCTGCTTTAGCCCAACAAACCCCTCGGCCGCTGATCCCGGGATTATATTTCCATCTCACAAAATGTCGATTTATTGATTTCTTTTCTCCTAATCGCCTGCTCATTTCTCCGTGCTTTCCTCTGATTCCAGTCAATATCCCTTTAATCTTCCCTAATTGCACTCATAACTCTCTTTTTGCTGAAGAGAGTTTTTTCTATTGAAATATTTTTCAATATTTTGCGAGCATTTTTGTTGAATAATCAAACCCACTATTTAATTGTTGTGAACTATATTAGAGAAACTTGTTGTAATATACATGTGTATGTGTGTGAACCATGTCAAAAATATTTTCTTTGTAATTTATTTTTAACAAACACTGTTTATTCCACTTTTTTATGACGGTATAACCCTACCGGTTTCAAGGCTTTCACCTCATCTTCAGGGGAGCGCAAACAAGCTGTTCGAACGCAACTAAATGCTGTTCGAACTGGCACCGATATAGACACTTCAACGGTTGGAGGCGGGGGGGGGGGGGGATGAGAGGAAGGCTAGGTATAATTTCGGCCAAGAGCGGGGAGATTTTGGGGAAATAACTATTCAACAGATGCTCCGATCGGTATACTGACTTAGAAATTTCTAGGGACTCTTATCTGTCCAATTTATTTCCGTTGCCGCTAATATGTAAGAATTTGGCATCATCGATAGAAAAAGTATGATTCTCACGGTGACAATGATTAGCCATTTCAGAATAAATTAGAGGATTTGTTAAGGCAGATTGGTGTTCACGAAATCTCTTTTCAAAAGATCTTCCTGTCTTTCCTATATAGAAATTATCACAGTCAGCACAATATTTTCTTTATCTTAAATTTCTTACGCAGCGTTCTTACTTAAAATACAAGTTACATTATTAGTAAGGTAAAATAAAACACCATTAAAACACTACGTTCTGGTTAGTGCATATGAATGGTTAGATAGATTTAAAACTGGTTCACACATAAATGTTTCCTTAGATAGTCATGGAATAATTTTTCCTCAGATTGTCATGAAATAATGTTTCCTTTGATTGTCATGGATTTTCAATTTAGAAAGTTTCAGCTGATTATAATATTGTATTATTCGTATGGTTTTGTTATATACAGTACAATATGGCAGGTTTATCGTCCTGAATCAATTTCTTCCAATCAATTAGAAAATATTTTTAAGACTCCTTTAGTGCAAACCTCTTTCAAAAAATTAAATAATAACGGCAATCGAACCCGTAACTCCCGGATAGAAGACAGGTAACTAGGCTTTCGGAGGCCCCGCAGTCCATAAACTCGTATTCCACTAGAGAAAACCGACAGATCTTTCAGTTATTCCAAAACATAAATTTAAAATAGAAGGAAGTCGAGTCAAAAATGGGGAAAATGAAAATCAATAGAAAATGAGCAAGCGAATAATTTAAAATATTTAATAATCATAAAATAAAAAATACTTTGATATAGTTATCATACACCCATTTGGTCGTAAACCGTGAAAAAATATTTCTTATTTTACTAAAAAAAATATCGTGTTGACATTTTTTAAGTTATAAAATTTATTTAATAATTAAATTTCATGTGTTTTTTTAAGAATATTTATATATGATCAAAGTCGCAGGTATCCTTATACCTTCAAATATTAGGGTTAGTATACATTTGTAAGATACAAAATAATTTATGTGCCAAGTATGTTATACCCTATATAAAGGGTCTTTTAATCTGAGCGGTTTTTTTTAATACATTTTTTTTAATTCTTGAATAAAACGCACAATTTGCTTTGAATTCCAAAAACTTTTTATTGGTCATTGAAGTATAATGTATGACATTTAAACACAAAAAAACAATATCTGACAAGTGTCTACCTCTTGCAGCTCCACAGATGTCCACTCTTTTGTCAAATTTTTCGATGACGTTTGGGCATAATTGCGGTTCTAACTCACCAATAACGCAAATAATTTCATCCTTCAGCTCAGGAATTGATTGTGGGTCATTTTTATAAGCCTGGTTTTTTCAAAATAGTCCAACGGTGTCAAATCACATGATCTTGGTAACCAATTAACATCACCGTTTCCTGAGATTACAACACATAAAATAATTCAACAATTTTAACGCGTTGTTGTATTGTATACGACTCAATTTTTTATAAATGTCATACGTTACACTTCTCAAATGTCACAAGAACCAGGTAATTTCATGACTCCATCTGTGTTTTATCCGAGAATTAAAAAGAACGCTCAATTTGAAAGACCCTTTATATAGTTACATGTGTTGTACGAGTATAACAAGGAGGTACACAATTACCCCTCGAGAAGTTGCGATGACTTTTACATTTCAAAAACCAAAACTACAGAAATTCAAAAACAACTTGTAACAAAAACTATTATGTTAATGATTGGTTTTATATGTTAAGGATATATTTAAGAATGTATCATGTTAATTTTTAATCATAATGTTTCGGTTTTAATATTGTGAAATTCTCATATAAGAATATTTAATAATAAATCACTTTGTTCTTTCATTGATTACATAAATTAAGATAATCTCGTGATAAAAGGTAGAAACACGTGTAGCGAGAAATAATTTTGTAAGTGAAATAATGAAGAAATTTATTTAAAAAAGTATTTTAAACTTTTTTTTAAGTGGAAGAAATATAAATATAAATTCTAGGATGTAAACTAATAGAACTAAGTAAATGAGGTTAATTTTTTGTTTTTTATAGAAACTATATAAATGCATAAATAAAATCCGTTTTTTTTTATAAGCATAGACTTCCGAAGCATCATATCTTGCCTGGCTATTCCACCTACAGTATTAGCACGGAGCATCAAGATCTGAGTGAATGTGATGAAATGCAAGTAGCATGAACCATGAAATGAAAGTAGCATGAACCATGGAATGCAAGTAGTATGAACCATGAAATGCAAGTAGCATGAACTAGTGAACATGTACGCGTGTATAGAAAGAAATAAACATTAAAATAATTGGTTCCAAGACATGGTATTTAGTTATAAGTAAGTATGTAGGTGTAAACTATTTCTAAGGAATTAAATATAAAGATTGTTTAAAATAAAAATTACACGTAAAAAATTTAAACTTATTTTGTATTATAACCATAAGTTGACTTATATGCTAGTTATAACCATAAGTTGACTTATATGTTAGTTATAACCATAAGTTGACTTATATGTTAGTTATAACCATAAGTTGACTTATGTGTACGTTATAACCATAAGTTGACTTACGAGTATATGTTAGTTATAATATAGAAATTAGAAAAGTTTTTTTAGTTCTTAAATAATTCATTTATAAACAGGAATATCCTTCATATTTTTTTTATAAAGGCTGCTTCTATAAAAAATAATAATATAAACAGTTTACAGTTTCAGGGGCTTCTATAAAAAATAATAAAATAAACAGTTATCAATTTTTTTCAATGGACATAAAAAAAGCCTCATTCTTATAATTAACCATTTTATACCGAGAGTCACTTGAAATAGATATTGTAGATTTATAGGGAATGTTGGGTGGTGAAAAAGTGAATCGAGATTATTGTATCCTTATTGTTGTTGATTTGCTGACCCTATAAATGCTTGGCAGACGATTGCCAGAGAAGAATTTATTAAAAAAGGCTGCAGCCTTTAACCATAAAAAAATCCTGTATTATAATGCTATGCCAAAAATGGGAATGAAATATGTATGGGGTGCTAGATAGGTCACATTTCAAACCCTTTCCTAAGCTAAGGGGTTAAAAAAAGGGGGGGGGGGTAGATATTTGTGGAGGGGACAGGACAGTTGGGTAGGTAAGCGGAGGCAGGAGGAGGGCACAGGTGCCGGTAAGCCTTGAACTGTAAGGCGCCAAACACTGATTCGATTCACAACTCAAAAGTGTAGGGCTACCAAAATATCTATAGGAAAAATAATCTCAAAAAGCATCAACTTGTGTTTTAATATATCAACAGTTCCACCTAAGTAATATTATTAAGTAATATTATTCAAGTAATATTATCTTACTTAAGAGCATTATTTTTAAATGATGTGAAAATTTATGCCACGACATTATTACACACACGCACATCATCACGCCATGGCCCTTGTGGTGCAGGAAGAGTGAACAGTTATCCAAAGTTTTCTATCCAAGCACACAAACTTCGCCTTTTTCACATTCATACATCTCGCAACAAGCACAACGTTCTATGCCACAAAGATATTTAAAAACCCACTTTGATGTATGGGAGTGAAACTTGGGCATTGAAAAGGACTAAAATGAGCCGAATATATTATGAAGAAACGCATTACAAAGAAGAATACATGGGGTGACAAAATATGACAGAATACGGAATTCAGTGATTTGGGATGAATGTAAATTTAAGACTGACGTGTTAAGTAAGAGGTAGAAGAGCACTCCAAGATTGTGTGGGCACTTAAAACGAACGAATGAAGAAAGACTTGCAACAAAAATACGTAGTGCAAATGTAAGTGGAAGGCGTGGCAGAGAAAGAACAAAAAAAGTGCGATAAGATAGTTTTAAGAAAACAAAAAATCAGTGAAAACGTTTTATGAGGTTTATGGATCTAGAGGAGGCGGAATATGTGTGTCGTGATAGAAATTCTGGCACTCTGTTCTTTCTGCCTGCCTTAACAGGCAAATGGCGTAAGACAATACCCGGCGGTATGTAATACACATCGGGCTTAAGAAAGAGACTATCGGCCATAATCGGCTTTGTAGAGCGTCGTCTCTGTCATTCATACACGTGTTCCGTCGCGATTTATCAGTCGTTGTCAAGCGTTCTAGGGTGTGGTGGCTCGGTGAGATGATGCTCTACAACGCCGAAGCTAGCCAATTATGGCCGACAGTCTCTTTCTTAAGCCCGATGTTTATTACTTACCGCCGGGTACCGTATTTAATTATAATGTGGAATTAATTCACATACTGCAAACAAGTTTCTAATAAAAACTTCATTACTTTAAATTATGAGGTTCATTATTTACAAGAAATAATCACTAGCAAAGGAATAAGGATTTTTTTTCTGTATAGTTTCTTTATCACAGTCGAATGTCCTGATTTCTCATTTATAACACAATGTCAGAAATAAATCAATGGGTCTCTACCTGTCCTCGTGAGAATGAATAGATTTTTAGGATACCTACCTAAATAAATAAATAATTGTCAAAATGAATAAGTGAATTGTTAAACACAATTAAATTAAATTAATTATTGTTAAAATAGTAAACATACAGGGTAAGTATGAAGTATTCATGGATTGTCACACGCTATGAACAACAACAATGTTTACTATTTATAGTATCTGCGACTTGTCTAGCCATCTCCAAATACAAATAAATAATCTACCGCCAATTCATGCGCTAGAGCAAGGCAGAATATGTATCGCGAACTGGTTCACTCATTTGTATAAATTACCCGCACGCCGAGAAATAAACATATTATTATTGTCATTCATTCAACTGTCAAGACTTGTTATTTATTTGCCCGCTGTCCACTTTCGCTTTTTATCCGCATTCCTGAGTCTATATTTATTTGAATACAAATCAAGATCATCACGACGTATAAGGATAAGCAACCCGCTACATTGATGTCCCTGAACGAAGAGGAACGCAGAATCGACTAAAACGAACATGGCGATGTCGATATCAAGATCATTAGCACGTTCTAATAGGACACATGCTACATTGATAACGACCATCGCTATAGATTAAACACTCCTCCATAATGTGAACGATTCTATGAACCACTTCACATGGGCGTAAATGGCCACATCTAAAAAGATTCATGGTACAGCTCAATATTCAAGTCACATACCTGTGCTTAAAGTAAACGGTCATACGCAGAATGATTCCAAGGGACTGCGTTGTGCCAATACGGGGAGAGGCAGCAAAGTGGCCAAGAGTGAAGCCCTTAGTCATAATAACAGAGATACATAAACTTAAATATTTATTTAAATAATTTGAGTAAATTTTCTGAATAGTTAAAAAATATTCAGAAATCTGATTATAAGCAATTGATAATATACATGTTGAGCATATGATGTTATTTTAATACCTTGATATCGACATTTTCTATTATAATAATCTTTACAACAAAGTAAGTGAGCAAATATAAAGCAGCCTGGTTGTCAAAAATATATATACAGGAAAAAGAAACATCAATGGAAGTCCCATGTGTTCAAATTTGGGTTGATAAAGTCTTATAGGGTCGAAACCAGAGCTGACACAATAAAAATAAGGAGAATACTATAAACCAACGCATTTTTTTTAAATATAAGGTCAGAAACTCTTACATTTAATAGATCTGCAATATACAATATAATAGGTTAGTCAATAAGTTTTGAAAGCGACATCTATGGAGCAGTAGAAAACCAAAATTTCTACGTCATTTTAATATTTCATCTTTCATAAGAACGTACTCAAAATTTCATTTCGATCTGTCAATTCATTCTTTGTTTACAAGCCATTTGAAGTTGACGTGTCAGTGTATTTTTTAACAATGGAAAAATCCGAATATCGTGCAGTGATTAAATTCTTTGTTTTGGAAGGTTTATCGGAAACTGAGATCCATGCAAAGATGATGAAAGTATTAAAGGAGTATTCTCCTTCATTTCCAACCGTTCACCGATGGGTTTTGGAGTTTAAGCGTGGCTGTACAAGCGTTGAAGACGATCCACGCTCAGGACGTCCAAAAAGTGCATCAACACCAGAAATCATAGCGAAAATACAGGATATGGTTTTGGAAGATCATCGATCGACTGTGGATGTGATAGCTGACACCATAGGCATCTCACATGGAACAACATGGTATATTTTGGCTGAAGTTTTGGGTTTCAAAAAACTGTGTGCACAATGGGTGCCGCATTTGCTAACAATGCAACAAAAACACGTTCGAATGTGACTTTCTGAGCAACATTTGGAGCAATTTCGAAAGGATAAAAAGGATTTTCTGCGTCGATTCATCACTATGGATGAGACTTGGGTCTACCACCATGATCCTGAATCAAAACAAGAGGCTAAGGAGTGGTGTGAACCAGGCACTTTGGCTCCGAAGCGAGTTCGTGTCCATAAATCGGCCAAGAAGGTTTTAGCGTCAGTTTTTTGGGATGCAAAAGGAATTTTATTGATAGATTATCTCCAAACTGGTAAGACAATCAACTCTGATTATTATTGTGACCTTTTGGACCAGTTGGATGAAAAAAATTGTGAAAAAAGACGAAATTTGCAGTTGCAGTGCATTTTTTGCAGAAGAAAAAAATCATTTTTCATCAAGACAATGCACCTGCTCACACAGCTCAAAAAACCATCGCGAAAATCAGTGAATTAGGGTACGAATTGTTGCAGCATCCACCCTATTCGCCAGATTTAGCTCCCTCTGACTTCTGGCTGTTCTCACACCTCAAAAAATTCCTTTGTGGAAAGCATTTTTCATCAAACGAAGAGGTTATAGCCGTCGTAGAGGAGTATTTTGTAGGCCTTCCAGAAAGTCACTTCCGTGATGGGATAACAAAGTTGGAAGATCGTTGGACCAAGTGTATTGATCTTATGGGAGACTATACTGACCAATAAAAGTGATTTCCCCCCAAAAAAAATGTATTTTCATTTCCGCTTTCAAAACTTTTTGACTAACCTAGTAGTATCGTCAGATGGAACAAGATAATAAGGCAGTACTGAAAGAGCATGTGGATACGATAAGAAGATACAGAATCCCATGCATAGCAGAAAACGAGATCCCCTCAGAACTTTTCATGTCTGAAAGATAATTTATATCGCGGAGAGATTGCTGATGTTCTACCTCCCATGAATAATTATCGCAACATAACACATCCAAGATCTACATAGATACAAAAAAGAAGATGATTTAAATTGTGAATGAAAAAAATATTGTTTGCAGAGAATAAATTAAAATATTCACGATTTAGAAACAATCTTCTTCAATTTCTTTAAAAAATCGTTTGTACCATCCTTGATAAAATATCATCAAATATATTGAAAGGCGGAAAAGAAAAAATACCCAATTTCGTTACGGCGAAAGCCATAACAACACAAAATAATACGGAGCAAGAAATATCGCGAAGCCTTGCTCAGCCAGATGCACCTGAAACCGAAACCCCACAGTTCCTGACAGCTGAGACGTCGACTTTAGTCCAATGTTTTAAGACCGTCATATTACCATGGCTTAAAGTTCTGAAACAAACTCTTCGGTTTAAATAAGTATACAATAATAAAAATAGTAATGGTTATTATGATATTAAAATGTGAATAAAACTAATAGTAAAAATGATGTTGACAGTGATGATGATAATGATAATGAAAATGATAATTACAATGAGAAGCATAATGAGAATGATAATGGTCATGAGACTGAGAATGAAAAATATAGTGACGATGACAGTAACAATGAAAATAATAGTAAGAATGACAATGATAATGATAATGAGAACGAGAATTAAAAAGACTTTAACAATGATAAAAACAATAAAAATGATACTGAAATCAGAATGATAATTTAAATTAGAATGATAATGAGAATGAAAAATATAGTGACAATGATAATAACAATAAAAAATATAATTATAATGACTGAGATAATGATAATGAGAATAAAAAATATAGTAACAATGATAACCACAATGAAAATGATAATGATAATGATAACAATAGCAATAATGAATATGATAATTATACTTATAATGATAATGATAATGACAATAAATTTCTGACGTGAAAAGCACCGTTCCATAATAAATATCCCTTTATAAAGCTTTGTTTTTGTATCTATAAAAGGTGGTTCGTAATATATTTTCTCGCGGTAATTAAAATGACAGAAATATATAAAAAAAACTGCATTATGGTTTTAATAAAGTACTAAAAATTTCATAATAATACTTCATTATACTGATGCATTTGTGTCCTTTTAAGAATGTGTATGTACAAAAATATGTGTGTGTGCATGTGCGTGTGCATGTGTGCGTATGTGTGTGCGTGTATGTGTGTGTCTAAAGGTTAATATGATATTCACGCAGTTGTTATGGTTTTTTTTATTTTGCGTGTAAATGCTCACTTTTAAATGGATCTGTAAAACCTATAAAAAGAGGCATGGTTAATGCGTCTGCATATAAACTTAAAAAAAACTTTAACTTTCAAAATTAATAAATAAAATATTCAAAACATATGTCGTGTGTCCATTTCAAAGCAGGAAACTTTCACAATATAAAACAAAAAAGATTAAGAAACATATAATGAGCCATTATAAGTACAAAACACCCTTCATGAGCACATTCTACCATAAACACATTATACCATAAGCACATTCTACCATAAACACATTATACCATTAGCACATTCTACCATAAACACATTATATCATAAGCACATTCTACCATAAACACATTATACCATTAGCACATTCTACCATAAACACATTATACCATAAGCACATTCTACCATAAACACATTATACCATTAGCACATTCTACCATAAACACATTATACCATAAGCACATTCTACCATAAACACATTATACCATTAGCACATTCTACCATAAACACATTATACCATAAGCACATTTTACCATAAACACATTATACCATTAGCACATTCTACCATAAACACATTATACCATTAGCACATTCTACCATAAACACATTATACCATTAGCACGTTCTACCATAAACACATTATACCATAAACACATTCTACCATAAACACATTATACCATTAGCACATTTTACCATAAACACAATATACCATAAGCACATTCTACCATAAACACATTATACCATTAGCACATTCTACCATAAACACATTATACCATTAGCACATTCTACCATAAACACATTATACCATTAGCACATTCTACCATAAACACATTATACCATTAGCACATTCTACCATAAACACATTATACCATTAGCACATTCTACCATAAACACATTATACCATAAGCACATTATACCATAAACACATTGTACCATAAGCACATTTTACCATAAACACATTATACCATTAGCACATTCTACCATAAACACATTATACCATAAGCACATTCTACCATAAACACATTATACCATTAGCACATTCTACCATAAACACATTATACCATTAGCACATTCTACCATAAACACATTATACCATTAGCACATTCTACCATAAGCACATTTTACCATAAACACATTATACCATTAGCACATTCTACCATAAACACATTATACCATAAGCACATTCTACCATAAACACATTATACCATTAGCACGTTCTACCATAAACACATTATACCATAAGCACATTCTACCATGAACACACTATACCATAAGCACATTCTACCATTAATGAGCATTTAAATTAGAAACACTCATTTTACAAAGGATCGTTCACTAATTTGTGAACATAAAATAGCTCTCATCAATTCACAAAAATCAAGCAAAATGAATCTTCACAAGTGAAACTTCTCCCTTGGATGATTTTATTTCAATTTGAGTTTTCATTTAGTGCTGACATAATTTGATAACTTGTGAAACCTACTTACTCATACGAGCATGGACCACGTGAGTCAACCCCAGGCGTACTGCATCGTTTTAAATAAATTGACAGCCATTTCCACAAAATTATCAATTTATCAAAAACGTAACATATTTATGAAATGTATTTCTTAGAATCTGCTATGAAGGTAGTTTTTTTCAGATGTAGGAAGATTTACGCGATATATCGAACAGTGTGTAGCGATAGGAAACAGTCAAGAGTCACTTAAACTTGTATACTTGAACCGGGACTTATAAAAATCTATTAGAACGATTGTTCACAACTGTATTTTAGTACCGACTTTGATGTATGGGAGTGAAAAATGGACGTGGAACAAAACTGAAAAGAGCCTTATAAATGCTATAGAAATGCATGTACTGAGATGAACATATGTGGTGACTGTATATGATAGAATACGGAATGAAGAGATACGAGATGAGTGTGACATTACGGCTGATGTGTTTAGCAACATTATTAAAGCAACTCTGCAATGCTTTAGGAACATGGAACATATTATATAAATACAAAAATACTCTCCGGTTTGAATATAAATATTTTAGTGCCCAATAGACTTTATTTCTTATCGCTACAAGCTTTCAATATCTTTCGTAACTCTTCCATTCTCTGAAAAAATACTATCTTAATAGCAGAATTATTCAACTTGCTCTAAATCTTTCATTACTTACCCACATATTGAATTTCCTTTTTCTATCTCCCTTTTTATCACTATGACTAGATTTTTCAACATTTATTCTAGATCTTCTTCTTTACATATCTACAACATGCTTATCAAACTCTGTAATTCATTTTCTTCTCCACTAACACTATTATTCTATCAACATACATCGACCAGCACACATTCTCATTCGACATTTAAATGCCCCCATTGACCTCTTAAATTTTTCATACACGAATATATGTAAATGTTAAACAACCAAGATGATATAACACATCCTTGCTTTACTACTTTTGAAATATAAAACCACTCGATCAATACCTCGATTACTCTTATGCATGCTCTTCGTCCATACATTTATCTACAATCATCCGTAACGAGAAATATTCACACACCCTCTTCCACTTCAAAGGCGTCCCAAATATCCTGCACTTTCTTTTCAGTCTGTTTTCTCATTTTTTTTCTATCATAATTTTACCTTAGAATTTTCTTACTACATTCAATTAACTGATGGCTTTGTTATTTGAACACTCCATTTCATGTACCCTTACATTCATATAATGGAACAATCTATGCCAGGGGGGGACATACATGAGGTCAACGATAGCCACATTCTGGATTTTCATATACGAGTATATAAAGAACCACACCATAGTCACGTTCTCACGAAGTATTATATACACGAATTCATATTTATTATATACTCTATACAACTCCTTAATTGATATATAAAGAATAAAAAATACACATAAAAGAACATATCCAAATAGCGCAGAATACGGTTTGCGCATATAAAGAGGCAGGAGATGCGCGCGCACCCTACACATTGAAATCACAGCACACACGTATACACCAATACTCGCGTCTTTGATAGTTGTGTTCATACATGCGCATCTTGTCACTTACAACATTTAAAAAAGAAAATCGCGAAAATCCCAGTATAATGGGGAAAGAAAGTATCTATATTTTTACGAGTATAAGAGACATTGAGAGCCGCACTTAACCCAACGAAGAGCCGCATGCGGTTTTCGGAGCCGCATTTGCCCACGTCTGGTCCATGCACTTCTCCAATCTTTCGTGTATATTCAGACACCCAAAAAAATATCTCAGCAACTCGATCATCCGTTCACTCCCACACTCAATAAATTATGTGCTTTGTTAATCATGATCTAACGTTTTTCGTATTTTTTACAGCTGTTCGTACTACATTTACTCGTACACCTTGAAATCTGGCAAAAATATTGTAATATATTTTCACATAAATAAAAAAGCGAATGGATATTGGCAAGTAGCTTCAACGTTAATGGTATTTTATTGTACCATTGATTGGATTTGCAGGAAACAGGGATGCAAAACACACAGTTCAGCAGATCTCTGGAGCAAATATGCGCGGCCAGCACTGTCTCGCGTACTAACAGTGCGACTCGCGTAGGTGGCTATTTGTAGGGTCGGGCTCTTTGTAATTATATTGTATAAATTGTTTGATGCTTCAGGCGAAGTATTGAAAGTTGTAGAGAAATTTAGTATGTAACGGAAAACAAACATTTAATTAATTCCCAACAAAATATTAAATAGAGACAATTCAGGGTTATTCATCCCCAGCCCTAGCAGATTTTTAATCTTGCGTTATTATAACAAGAATAAAATCAATGAACCATTTACATAGCACCGTTCAGGGAGCAGATTATTCTTAACCCTTCCTGTCCTGTGATGTGTAACTAGTACACATTGCTTCTAAAAACTTTAATATCTCTATAAATATTGTATAATAAATACAGGGTTCAGATTTTAGGTATTCTTCCATAATACATTTACGCATTGAATGAAAAAAATAACATTAATAATAATTAGCACTTATCGGCCACATCAGAGATATTTTGTAATAATCGGGAATAAATTCACCAATACAATCAAACATATGCCAGTGTGTGACGTAGGTATATTCATTCTAAAAAACCGCTATGGGTGACGAAGCGACGCTATTTACGTCTCACTCTCACTCTACTTCGATATATGGGAACGCAATAAATATAATCCAAGTTCGCTCGCTTCCCTCGCTTCAGTAGCTCGAGGGCAATCGTTTGAGGTGGTCGCTTTGCCCATTTTGTGAACGTCGGCCGATGTTTTTTTCATGTTTTCAGCAATTAAATTTCAATTATTATCACTTTTGACTTCAAATTTAATTAATTTAAGCGATTAGCTATGAATATTCTTATTTTTTGGATTTTAAATCGCTCATTTTTAAATGTGTATTGAATACACTGCACCGGAACGCGCGGATTTTTTTAACATAGGAATATAAAGGTTAATGGCGCTCTCTCTCCCTGGCTCCATCCCAACTCATTGTCTGCGAAGACTGTTGGGGTCAGCTCTCCTCGTCCTCAGGTTGTATGCTCTTCTATGCCGGACTACGTCCCCCAGGCCGTGCCTCTGCATCAGGTTATCTCTTTGCACCACCCATGAATTCCTTGGTCTTCTTCCCTCTTAATAAAGGTTAATGGCGCTGTATTTTTTAATTTAAATTCAATATTACAAAACAAATGCATATAAGTCAACTGTAAAGAAAAGGAAAATTGTGGCTGCAGTCATTATATGAGGTATTTTTTCGCATCTGCATATATTTAAATATAAACATATTTGATAGTAAAATAGCTGAAAACTTACCAAGAGTAGACGAACTACAATGAGACTTTAGTAGATCTACCAATATGTGATAGTAACACATTCAGCTTTAGGTGGAGTATAATGTAAGTGTGTAGTGTTCATTATATTCAAATTGATGATCATGATTGACAATACTCTATTATTATATCGTGATAATTTAGATATCTGCCTAAATATTAGAAAAAGTCGTAAGATAAATTTATCAAATAATGTAGCGTATAAATAATATATAATACAATCATATGTTATACAATTTACACTGTGGGAAGACAGCCGTCTAAAACAATAAGGCCACTAAGATATCATTTTTCAATAAATATTGTAAGTAAAGGCGAAGTTTTCATAATGTCACGCTTTCAAATATTTAAAATATTTTACAAGGTATCTTTATGGCTCTTTCGCAGGGAGAGAGCGTTGAATAGAGCTTTTGGAGTTCTTCACATAGGCATGTGAATGAATGACTGATGGAATAGAGCATGTCATGTGGAGAAGTTGGACATAATATTGATTATAATACGGTTGAAATTAATCTATTTTTTTTTTGCTATCGAGTGCGGTTCACATTTCATTAAGGCCCTGCAGATATGCAATGCACCAGCTAATCCCAATAATAAGCGGAACGGGGCGAGACAACATCCCCTCTGAGACCAGGATCGGAAGCGGGCTCGACTCTGCGCAGAGTGGAATAATTTAATTGCAGTACGTGAATAATCAACTCGGGGTACAGAACCGATTCTAATTACACTCCGGAGAGGCAAGAATCTCATTTGTTCTGGACCGCATCATTTCATATTCAATATCGCGAGTTCTGAATTATTTATGATATTGGATATTGTATCGTGACTTTCAATTTCTTATTTACTAAAGATCTTCTGAAGCTTTTTACTACGCGGTTGGGCATATGATACCGATGTTTTGAAAATATTTATGTTTTCATCTTCAGGACTTATTTGTAGTCAATTTTGCCAAAATCATTATTCGAAGTTGACAACAAACAAGACCTGAAAATATAAACTGTGACATTTTCGAAACGTTGGCTTTATAAGCCAAAACCGGACGATTCAACACTAAAAATTTTATACAACTAATACAAAAAACCACGTAAGCCTCAAAATATGGTAAAAAAACCTTGTAGTATAAAAGTCCAAATATTCCCCGATCTTTTCAATTTTCTCATATGCAGCTCACACATGAACACTGAGGGCAAAAATGAGGATAAAAAAAGGGTAAAATCAAGATTAATGATATGGAGATGCGTACAATAAGGATATTTTGTAGTTTTTCAATTTATGAAAGAAGGCAGACTTAAAACAAAAAAAAAATGAAAGCATAAAATTTGTGTTTTAAGTAAGATGAAGAATTGAACATGTGGGGAGAACGAAGAACGAAAAAAATACTAAGTGAGTTTGCTTGTCAAAAAAGCAAGGTACGTGTGAAAGAGGTATACCGAGTAAAACATGGATAAATCAAGTGGGTCAGATTTGTTATGAAGGTTTATTGAAATATAAGTAATTGTATATTTTGCATGACGAGACGTGTAAACGTAGAGAAGTAAGTTGTATGATTGAACAGAAAACTTTAGAGATACTCGTATGTTTTAGATATGAGACGTGACTCACTTTTTCTGAATGTAACGAACTGTGTCGGAAGAAAGAAAATCGACCTTAAATAGCCTATTTAGTCAGCACAAGAAATACCCACAAATCCAACAAGTTCACAGCAAACACAATTTAATGGCAAAACATTTAAAATTAAAACACTTTTAACCCTCCGTTGGGCACAATACAATTCCTAACACGTTTGGGCGCAACTCATCTGTGAGATTAGAAATTAAATTTCTGCTTACACTTGAGGTAGAGCTTATCAAACTGAACTTATCACTCAAACATGATTATATAATATTTGTACATTTCTTTGCACTTTTCAATAACAAAATTTTTAAATTTCTCATTTTGTTTTTCTTAAAATAGAAGATAACTAGTTTACAACATTCTCAGTCTTTTGTTGGAAGCTTATCAACACAACTAATGCAATTCAGTAAGATCACATTTTTTTCAGTCATTTAATACCCACAATAGGTTTGTAAAAAAGATTTAGCACAATAAAAAGTATGTGGAATTAACTGTCACATCTTCATAAGGTATGTTAGGTGTTCATGTGACGAAAATAAAAGAAATAACTTAACATTAGAGAACACTATGGTAGCACTTTTTCAAACTTTATTTAGAATGTAAAATTAAATCATAAAACGTCTTCACAAAAACAAAAAGGAGTAATCAAAATATGATAAGAAAGTTATTCCTGATCAGGCTCACGCTGAATATTTTCGAAAACATTCTTAACATATAACAATTTTCACACACCATGCGTGCATGTTTGTATTCATATAGTAAATAACGATCAATTTCATTAAATAAGGAGCTAGAACATAGATATACGAACTATTGCAGATATATAAAAATAAATATTAAGAAAAAATTTATGAATTACATTCACTCTATTCAAATCGTTTTTTCGGTTAAAGGGTATTCGCCTATGATGTACATTGATAGATGCCAACGTACATTATTGTAAATATTCACATCCTTGTATATATTTCGAGAGCACAAATCATCCTTTTGTGTGTGGATTGCATATTTATTTTAAAAATCAATTAAAACGTAGATTGACGTTGATAATAAATAAATATGATGCAATAGCGAATATTGGCAAAACACTGAAATAGCTCGGGGATAAAAATTAAATAGCCCTCAGGAAAATTTTTTCTATGAAATGTTTCATCACGCCAAGCGATAGTTTTTTTTTTTACAAATAAACAATATATCATGCTGCGAGTATTATTCATTGTGATTGAGTCTGATTGTCAATCTCACTGTGAATGAATAGCGCCTGTATGTGTTATAAGTCTTATACAGATAAGTAATGGGCAAGCGAAAGGCTGGTGGGCAATGAAAGCGCTATAATGACAGCCTGTGAGAATTGCTGACTGCGCGGAGCGCCTGAAGACTGAAAACAGGTGGCTCACGACTGTGGAATGCCATATATTTTCAAGTTGATGTTGCCTCACGAACCAGACGTGTGAGAAATAATCAGTATGCTGCCAACATGTGACAACAATTGTGAGAGGGAGAACGCGTGTATCATTGAAGTGTTCTATCACAGATCACATGATCGATGAGAAGGGGCAGTTCGAGACTGACGTTGTAATGGCGAAGAGATCTTCGACAACGAGACCCAGCAACGATGATAGGTCCATTGTGAGCTAGTTTTTGTACTTTAGTTACCAAATAAATAGTCTTTGTAGATCAGGTTTTAAGTTACAATGGCCAGGAAAATTATATTCCAGAATGACCGTCCGATTAAATTTGCTGCAGCTTTTTTCGTCTTTTAGTGCTGCTCAATAGTTTTTAAAAAAATGTGTAAAGTAGCTTACGAGTATGAGCTTCAAAAAAACATTAACATAGATATACATATAATATTATTACACTTTGGTTGTATACAGTACAACCCGGTGAGCTAACTACTATGTGGCAATCTCCTTCGATCAACTAAAAATATGTTTAACAATCTTAAAGTGATAACCAGGCCTAAACCATTTTTAAAAAGTCTATAGAGTAAAAAAATGAGATAGGGTACCCCCGAGATGATAAACAGGCATTTTAAATACTAGGCTACGAAGGTCTTTGGAGATGTAATATGATAAAAATAGAGTGAGTGTATTTGTGAATCTTTCAAAAATTTACCCTAAGACTCCCGCTTAGTTTTTGTAAATGCTAACCGTTGGAGCACAGTTGTCAAATATCCAAAGGTACTTCATTCTATGATAATTTGACAAAATGTTCCCTTGACTGTACATAGGTAATTATTTACCAACTGTAAATAATTGATTGAAAATGTCCAGGTGTCCTGATAGTATCGATACGAGTTGAACTGAATAATGAAGTATGCCATGACAAATATTTTCAGCCCTTTTACGGTAATGGCATTAATACCACTCCATTAATTCACAATACTAACTCGTACTTGTAATTACTTGTACATGTGACAGTAGGCCGTAGTTTTCTCTTTTTTTTTACGTACTTCACATTATACTTTATAAACAATATATTATTTATAATTAGGGCATTAACATTGTGGATGTTTAAATACATTGTGATATGTTTTATCAAACACTGTTTATTCCACTTTATGTAACGGTACAACTCTACCAGTTTCAAAGTTTTTTCCTCACCGTCAGGAGAGCATAAACAATACTCTTGAGTCTTGTTTATACTCCCCTGATGATGAGGTAAAAACCTTGAAACCGGTAGGGTTATACCGTTACACAAAGTGGAATAAACAGTGTTTTATAAAACAAATTACCACTTTTAAACAATATTTAAACCATCAGCAATAAGTGTTTCATTCATTATATACGAGTATTTTGTTTATAGTTAAGGCATTAACGTTGTGGAGGTTTAAAGAAATTGTAATTTATTTTTATCAAACACTGTTTATTAGACAGTGTTTGATAAAAATAAATTCCAAAACATTATATATTTTACAAAAAAGTAGCACATCAATAATGAAAAATAAAAGACGCATGACTAAGCAAGTACATAATAATTTTACAGCACACAGAGTTATTTACCAATTACGGAATCGTTTGATTTATTTTAACACTTTATTTTACTCGTAAAGTATACGATTCCTCCGGGTGTAGTGAAAAATGTGACCGTTTGCTGAAATGACAAAAAAAAAACACCTGATAACTGGACGGAGCTTTAGGAACAAATTATTAATCTGGACACCTTGGTTGCCTTGGTTCAAACAAGGGAAAGACTCGATAGAACTATTTTTCATCGGTTACCTCATCTAACTATAGAACGTAGGGTGGGTGAAAAGAAATCATTTCAATCGTGTAAAAACTGTCAAAGTAATATTCCTATTATGAAATCTATAGTTTTCTGTCACATACATTTCTGTCACATTTCTCCTGTTACACAAAGAGGGTCTGCTTCTAGCGTTAGCTTATTCGCTAAGAATAATATCAGCCTGGATTATTTTCATACTGCTAGACGGTACCGAGAATATATCAACAGTGTCATTCAGTTGGTTCAATATCTCTATACCACGCGTGACTGAGTGTTTAGCCGTGATATTTGTCCTGTAAGTTGGTATGTAAAACAGAGGGTGATTCTTTGCACTGCTATTTTTATTGGGTACATATAAACTTAGTGCTTCTAGAATCGCAGGACAATTAAAGCAACCTTCGAAAACCTTAAGTAGGAATAAAGCAATGGATTCTTGCCTTCTTGTTTCGAGGCTTCTATAGTTACACACCGTGAGAAGTTCGGCATGGTGAGCATATTTTGAGTAATCGCCCTTTGTTCTGTATCATAGATATCTGAGGATTTTTTTGTATTTGTTCTAAATTGTTTTTATATAATATTTGAGTTGATGAGGAGCCCAAACCGTAGATGCATATTCTAATTTGGTTCTAATTAGATAATTATATAAGTTTCGGAGGATATCGGTGCTGTTAAATTCTCTTGATATTCTCATTATAAAACCGAGTAGTTTGTAACAGTCCGATATCAAACGTGATACATGGTTAACGAATGTGAGTCCGATATCAAAGGTTACACCCAAATCTTTGAATTCAGAAACTCTGTTTAGTGCCACTCCCTGTATACTGATGGTGGATTGGTGAAAACGATCGACTATAAGATACACAGACACATTTATTAATGTTGAACAGAAGATGATTTAGCTCACTCCAGGAGACTAGGGAGTCTAGGCCCTGTTTAACTAAGCACAGTCGTGAGGTGAATTGATCTTTTTGAAAATTTTCAAGTCGTCAGCGAACAATAAACATGTTGAGTGACTTATAGAATTTTGAATTTCATCTATTAATATGAGGAATAGTAGGGGACCTAAATTGGATCATTGTGGTATACCAGATCTTGCGGTAAATTCCACAGAAGACTTGTTACGTATTGAGATCTTTCTAATATAAAATAAGAAACAAAAATAAGTTTTACGAAAAACTATAAAAAATCTAGTTTCATAACTTAACAAATAAACTAAAATTTTAGTAATATTGAACACATTTTTACCATCTCTACTTTGAAAGATATACAAATATCCAATGTTTTACTAGTAGGGTTTTGATTTACCTTTGGTATTTCAAAAGAGTTATTGGTCCAAAAAATATCAATACTGAGTATTGATTTATGATTACGATTAAAATTGGATGATTAGATTATCATATAAAAAATGTAGGTTTTACCCTTATTTAAACAAATAAACAATCATTTATAGTAACATAGTATGTACACGTTTATTATGTAATAACACATGTACCATATTCAAAGGCAACGGAAAAGTAAATTATTTAAAGAGAGAGGTTAGTAAAAGGTTAATTTTTTTAAGGAATCTATGGAAAAGGTATGCCCATAGATCCCTTAAAATTAGCCAAATGCTTGAAGTCTTTTTCTCTAAATCTAGCCTGATATTTTACAAGAACATGAACAGAGTAGTTAAAAATGTACAAACAAGCATTTTAAACATTTAAAAGCTTAACTGGTCTTCCTTATTTAGTATCCAACAGAAGTCCATATAATCTCCCTTCTTCCTCTCTCTACCCTGGTGCAGGAAGTTCCTAAGTATGAATGATACGGGCATTTCCTCTCGGCCCGCCCGGCTGGGGCTGGGGCTGGGGCTGGGGCTGTAAGGCACACTCTAATGCGAAGGTTAAAAGAAATGATAACTCAGGTGCTTTCGGAAAAACTGTTCTTTTGTCTTGGAGAAAAAAATCTACATTTATATTCATGTTGTTGGACAGTTGTCAAAAACCTCGGGCTCGCGTGCTTAAAATCACAAAAAATTATTTTACATCGCATAAAAATAAACTGTGTGTAAATTCAATATAACTTCTTATAACGTATAATATTAGACAGACTCATTATTTCAGTGTTGCACTTTTTTTCTGATATTATCGAGAATCGAACCCGAAAACCCTGGGCAGAAGTTGTTTTAATAACACACGTACTCTTTTTTTTTTCGTTCTTGCTGAGAGTTAACCTGAGGTGGCATATGTGGGTTTACTTTTTATTTTGTATTCTGTCATACGTTTTTTTTTGTTTTTTAATCTAAATATGCGGGGGTGTGGGCTGGAAGCCCCCCGATGTCCTTGCGGTCGGGCTCGCCCTACATTGGTGGGGTGTATCTCGGCCGGGGGAATGTTTGTGGGATGAGCCCGGAACTTTTAATGTCTTCTCTCTTGAACGTATTTTTTTGTCATCTATTTATTTTCTGTGTTTTTTTCTCTTCTTATTCTACATATTCAAGGGTGTGGGCTGAAAAACATCTGGTGTCACCGTGGATGGTGGGCTCGCCCTGTAGTAGTGGGGTGTATCTTGGCCGAGGGGATATTATTAGATGAGCCCAGACCTTTTGATAGCTTCTGTTTTTTTAATGTATTCTCTTTTTAATGTGTTCTTGAAATATATCTAAATGTATTATGTACATACTATGTTGCTATTAATAAACCTGTATATATTTATTATATAGTATTCAATTTTTTTTATCAAAATGACTAATAATAATGCGCCATTTAGAGACCAAACTCTCATAAACGGTGTTGCCGGGAGATAAGAACTCAAAATCACTAGAATTGACCAAGTTAAAGTATTACAAAATAAATACATATATGTTAAGTTGAGCGTAAAAAGAAGAAAATAGTGGATGTGACCAACAGATTAGGTACGTTCTAGCATCTGCATTTATTCTGACCAATATATAATATTTGGTAACAGACAAAGTACAAACAAACCTTTGGTGATCTTTGAATACATAATAATGTATTCGACGACCTCCGTGGCCTGGTGGTAAGACACTTGTTTGCCGATCCGGAGGTTGCGGTTTCGATCCCCGCTGGAACTTATTTTTAAATAGGATTCTAGGATAAACCAGATTTTTTAAAAATAGGATTCCAGTCTGGTTAACACTTAGGGCCTATAAAAACATCTTTCTGGTTGGTTGGAAGAGATTGCCATATGGCAATAAACTCGCCAGGTTAATAAAATAATAATAATAATAGTGTAGTGTATTTGTGTTTGTTTGTCTTGGCCAATTTTGATAAGACCTCAAAAAATTGTCTTTAAGTGTTTCGTTAAGTCAAAACTATTAAGATGATGACTGCAGTCATGGGATAAAGTACTTTTCCGCATCTACATACGAGTATGTCATAAAAAATCCGTTGAAAACTTACCAATGTAAGACATTCGGCTTTAGGTATAATGAAATATCTATGTGTAGTGTTCATTTACCATCATTAATGTTGATAAAACTCAGCGTCTTCAATACAAATTGTGTTTAACCCCTGCATCATAAAGATATCTCCGAAATGCTCCCGTTTGCGAGCCAAACGGGAGCAAGTTTGCAAAGCGCGCGGCGCGGCGCGGTGCGGTGCGACCTCTGCCGGAGTCACGCCATTATCCCGGAATTTTTTTTATATAAAAACTTCCGGTCCGGCTAGTGATGTAAATATTATGTTAATCCCACTAACACTTATACTGGCTTTTCTTAACTGTACACACTTTTGGTGATGAATCCCTGAAGGTTAGCGCTAATTATATTTTTTTTCAGGAGGCACAAAACGTTTTTTACTAAAACAAAAAATCCTACATAAATATAAACATAAACATTTTCCTAACAATAATAATAAATCAATCTCAAAATAAAAAAAATACAATCTATTAACCCGATACCAACATGACAAAAAAAACCTTCTCAGAGTGGCAGAAATAAAAACCCTACGCTCCATCGCAGGCAAAGCTTTTCGAGATCGGATCAGAAATGAGACGATAAGATCTGTCTGTAGTGTTGAAGACAATCATAGTGAGGTGGGGAAGAAACATAAGGTGCTTCTGGAAGGATCATGTGGACCGCATGTAGGATATAAGACTGGCAAGAATTGCTAAGACTGAAAACCCTAACAGCAGCAGATTACCAGGAAAGCCACTGAAAAGGTGTAAGGACAGCTGGACGTCATCATCCCAGGACAGCTTAAACCAAGAGGACCTAAATCAAAAGGAAGAAGAAGAAGAAATTATTAACAATTCAACAAAACCCAATTTAAATGACTCGTCAACATTTTAAAATAATACACAAGTCAAAATAACTACAAAAACAATATGCATGGTTTATTATTCGATACGGGCCCGTCTCAACTCAGCGGTCCGCACCTCACCACACTAATTTGACATAAATACGAAAACAATAGTAATAATACAGTACACATTCAATACTTTATTTCAATCCAAAGGTCATAAATTTATAGCACCGTTTACAGAATAAAACAAATCACGTCTGACATTTATAGCAGAATCCAAGCGTCTTATGCATTACATTTTCCTTCTACACAGCACAATCCTGTGCGATTACCACCATGTCGCAACTTTTTCCAATTAGCTAGAAAAAACTCTAAATGAGGCCGTAATTGAAAACCAGACTTTTTTTAACTGGATTCCAGTAGCAACCTAACCCACAACCTCTGGGTCTGAAGGCAGGCGTCTTACCAACTAGGCCATGAAGGTCGTCATTAAGTCTGCAACCAGCCTATTCTGTAAAGCTCTACAAACTATGGTGAAATATATATCGGCAACCTTAGCAAGTTGATTCCCCAAAAAAATGCATCTTACAATATTTATCGGATAATTTTTTAGTAATTCGAGGTACGTTTTTTACAAAAAAAGATAGCTATATGACAAGTTTTTACAAAAAAAGATAGCTATATGACAAGTTTTTACAAAAAAGATAGCTATATGACAAGTTTTTACAAAACCCTGAAGATTGGCACACCTGATCCATTAACAATATTTATTTTAGAAAATTCACAAAAAAAACTTTGTTATTACATCAACTCCCGCTACTCGTATTTCTACCTTCAATCACAAGGTTCTCTTGAGGTGAAATAAAAAGTCTCTAGATAGAAGGTAGAAATACTAGTACGAGTAGTGGGAATACATTTTTTTAAACCTGGTTAGTTTATTGCCATGTGGCAATCTCTTCCAACCAACCAGAAAGATGTTTTTATAGGCCCAAGTGTTAACCAGACTGAAATCCTATTTGAAAAAATCTGGGTTCCAGCGGGGATCGAACCCGCAACCTCCGGATCAGCAGACAAGTGTCTTACCACCAGACCACGGAGGTAGGAATTAATGTAGTGAATGGAATAACAAAATACTTTTTTATCTAATATTCTAGTATAGGGTTCCACAAGGTAAAAGCTGAAACCTTTGATTAAGTATTCGTTTTGATTTATTTTATTGCACTTTTGTTACATACGGTGCAACCCCACGAGTTAATTGCTGTATAGCAATGGTTGATATAATCAACTAGAAATATGTAAAAGTGGTTTCAAGTATAAATCAGACTAGAACTCTTTTCAAAATCAATAAGGTTTCAGCGGGAATTAAACCCGTAACCTCCAGATTGAAAGACAGGCTTCTTACCAACTAGGCTACGAAAAAATTAAGATAAAACATTATTATGTACATTAAACTTCATTTAAAAAATACGTGCATTGGCATCAAAATAACTTGTTTCCAATAAGTTAAATTATTTTTTTCAAAGGCTGACTCCTGTGACAGAGAAAACACAAAATTCTTTCTTCCAAAACATTTTCTAAAGAAAGAGTTATCCGAGACCCATTCAGAAGAAACAACATGTATATCTCCCACGAGGGTGTGGGCTGAAAAACATCTGGTGTCCCCGTGGCTGGGTTCGCCCTATATTGGTGGGGTGTATCTTGGCCGAGGGGATGCTATTAGATGAGCCCAGACCTTTTGATAGCTTCTGTATATCTGCAATTTATGTGTTTTAGAAGTGTTATTTAAATATAATCTGTACATACTATGTTGCTTTCAATAAACCTATTATTTATTTATTTATTCATTTATTAACACCATACCATCATATTGTGTCATTATTTGATCCAACAGTCGTTTTATATTTGTCGGCTTGGTGATACAGTAGTCAGCATCGAGGCATTTCGGGTTCGATGACCAGATTGATTTTACTTGGAGGGCTTTTCATTTTAATTCTCAATTGAATGTGCACTAGGTTATTTGGCTTATCATAATATTAAGAGTGCTTTTCACAAACGTCAGACGCAAAAAAGTTGCAGCTATCAATGGTCTGTTGGACTATTCACTTTTTTGCATTATTCACATTCTGGTGTTGATACAATACAGCACTTGGAATATATCATATAAGATATATCAAAAACGGAACCTCAGGTAAATAATCTTCGTTGCTGGGCCTCAGAGTCGTGGACCCTCTCGCGATACCAACGTCAATTCAATTGAAAAGCAAAGCTGTGTCAAGGAGTTTTTTTTAAGTGAGTGACCTATTGCACACCAGCCAACTCACCGATCACACCGCTGTACTGGATCCGATGGCACACCAAAGCGAGACGATAGGAGCACGTCGGAATTTATTTTGCATTTTTTTGAAAGAATATATAACATAATTGAAGTCTTAGGTATCTTTCTACCTCTGAATTCTAGGTGGAAAGAATATATGACATAATTGAAGTCTTGGGTATTCTTCTACCTCTGAATGCTAGGTGGAAAGAATATATAACATAATTGAAGTCTTAGGTATCCTTCTACCTCTGAATGCTAGGCGGAAAAAGTGCCTGTTTCATTGAGAAAAGTAGCATAGCGCGTGGTTCGAACCAACGACCACCCGCACTGAAGTTCAGAGAGCTGCTGCGCGGCCATGTAACTCAATTCAGGCAAATTATAAATATTAGATGTTATCAGAGAGTATCAGCAATCAAGTTTTAAATAGAGCTTACTACTGTATCATCAAGGTCCTGGTGGCACGTGCTCGTTTTACAACCAATTATTTTAGTAACTGAAATATTATGATAATTACTTTTAAAATAGTTACCTGAATATATTTATATACTGGCAAATATTAGCGGTCATCTCTCCTTAAGCATCTTACAAAAAATACATAAAAAAATAAAGAGTAAAAATATTCATGAATGGGTTAACGAAGCAAAAGAGAGCAACAAAGCTCCGGGATTAAATTTGACCACAATAGTTCGAGCTTTAATTATGTATGCAAACTACTTTTTTATTTATGAAAATTTACATAATTTTCTTGTTACTCAACCGCTTTATTCTTTTGTTAGCTACCATGTATTTAACGTCATATTAACCAGCTTCTTCAAGTCACTCCCCAGCCATTGTAACTGGCTACACCACGCCATATAAAGTTATTAATACCAAAAGGCACTGAGTGAAGATAAAAAAAAAGTTGTTACCTGTTAAACTGTACAAATGTTACATGTTCATTATACTATGGTAGTCCAGAAAGTAAGTGTACTGAGGCTCTCACGACCGGATGGATTTTGGCTACACTTCCGTGTAGCCTGACCCTTTCCCTCCACAACGAGACCAGTTCGAGATCAGTACGTTGAGAAGTGTCGACGCGACAACACGTTTCGTGAAAAATGTCAATCCAATCTCCCGCCAAGTGCGAAATACGCGGCGTCATCCGTTATCTCGTTTGGAAGAGAAAACCTCCGGTTGAGGTTTATAATGAGGTGAAAACTGCATATGGTGATAAAGCTATGAATCGTATGAGTGTGTACAAGTGGTGTCGCGAGTTTAAAAACGGTCGTACGTCTGTGCATGATGATCAGAGGAGCGGAAGACCTTCAATTGTGACTGACGAAATTGTGGAAAAAATCGAAAATGCGCTCCGTGACGATCGCAGATTGACTGTGGATGAACTTTCTGCGATGTTTCCGCAAATCTCCAGATCTCTACTACACGAAACCATCACAGAAACCCTCGGATATCGGAAACTGTCCGCGAGGTGGGTCCCAACAGCTGACAGACCAACACAAGTTGAATCGAGTGGAGGCCGGGCAAGAGTTTTTGAGGCGCTGCAAACTCCATGGAGATGAATTTCTTCGCTCCATCGTTACTGGAGATGAAACTTGGGCTGCACACTACACGCCTGAAACCAAAATGCAGTCTCAACAGTGGCGTCACACCTCTTCACCCTCCGCCAAAAAGTTCAAAACCACAATTTCAACCAAGAAAATCATGGCATCCGTGTTTTGGGACTGTCAAGGCATAATTTTAATTGAATATATGCCTCAAGGGGAGACCATCAACTTTGCAAGATACTGTGATACCCTAAAATAATTGCGGAGGGCGATTCAGAACAAGAGGAGAGGCATGCTGACAAAGGGAGTCTGCCTGCTGCACGACAATGCCAGACCACACACGCCCAACGCCACGAAGGAACTGCTCGCCTCGTTTAAATGGAATGTCTTGAACCATCCCGCGCATTCCCCTGACCTATCACCTTCAGATTACAATCTCTTTACCTCCCTGAAGCTGCACATGGGTGGAAAAAGGTTTTCAACCGATGAGGAGGTAAAGGAGGAGGTGGAGAAGTGGACGGAGGGGTTGGCGGGAAACTACTTCGAGGAAGGCATCAAAAAGTTGATACCCCGCTTCACCACCTGCATTGAGAGGAATGGCGACTATGTCGAAAAATATCTTACATATGTACTACGGTAACCACGTAATTTTTTTGTTTAAATAAAAAAAGTTGTAACCTACAAAAATTTAGTACACTTACTTTCTGCATATGCCTCGTACCTAGTTAAAATCTATCTGAGAAAAATCCATAAAAATTCTTATCAAAATCACTTTAACCTGGGAAAAGTCTCACTTTATAACGATTTCGCCTTGCTTTAGCCATCAACAGCATTGCTTCTCCAGTTCGTTCGTTTTCCTTTGCACCATTCAATAATCAAAACTTGGGTCGCTGAATAGAAACTTTTTAGCGGGACGATGTGCTGCATGCAATGTAGATATCCTTGCTCCAGCATTTTTTTTTAGCTTTTCAATTATTTTTGCTGCTTTTCCTTGTAAGTCTACATTGGCTAAGGGTGTCGCGACAAGAATGGTTTCATAGCTTCTCTTTTTGTGTTCTAATACTTTAATGGGATATTCCCATTGTATTTTTTGGATATGTTAATTAATTTTTTGGATATGTTGGATATGTTTTGGATATGGTATTTTAGAAAACAGTTAAATTTTGAGGTAAATTATGCCTTCTACGACCGAATCGATTTTTTTCAAATTGATCCTAAAGGGTGGGATATTATGACAATTAAAAAAGTTGCTGCTTCTGTGGTGTGGAATGGTTTTCCTTTAAGCGTTATATATATGATTTGCGTATACAGCTGAAGGAAGCTCTTCAAGACAACTCTTTTCGGGAGGTTTTATCAAGATGTGTGATTATATGTGAAGGCTTTACATGTACAGTACACTTTCCTAAGTAAGTTTTTAGTGATTTCTTACCATATATGCTTTTCTAAACAAAATACTTAACTTAATAACCGCAGCACTTTTATTCTTGTAATCAACTTATCTTTATTTTTTTATTTTTTTTTTATATTTTTAAACTCTCAATAATAGTGGGTTTGAATTCTGAGTAAGAGCGCCCTTGAGAAGAATCTGTTCTCTGAACAGCACTATATAAGTTGTAATTTTAGCATAATTAATGTAACTTAACAAGAAGCAAAGCAGGTTGTACGAGTATTATAATTTGTTAAACGATTATCTCCAAACACTTGCGTCTGAAATTAAACAGCATATCCTTTTTTTAATTTATTTGATAAAGTAATCCATGATGCACACATTTGCCAAAAGCTATATACCCGCATATAAATACTTTATATCCACACACAAATTTGTGACATCTGAACTAAAGGACTTATCTTATTTCCATGTTGTAACTATAAGCTAACTTAATTTTAATTTCGTACGTGGATTTTTTCTTTCTAACAATCTTAATATATAATTAATTATAAATAGCTAACACGTAGATACGAACTTCTAACTAGATAACAATTCTTACAACAAATTGTTTAAATGTCAATTTATTTTTATATACACGTACTTGTCCACTCGTTCAGGCTTCTTGCATTTCATCACATTCACTCAGACCTCGGTCATCTGTTAATGCTGCAGGTGGACGAGTCAGACCACAGATGATGCTCCGGAAGCCTGTGCTAAGTCAGACTTACTTTCGTAAACCCCAAAGGCAGCGATAAGAGGATTGCTATGGTGCTGTTGACTTTTAAACTGCATAATACGTAGAGATTTTTTCTTTTCATTGACTAACGGTTGTTTTGTAATAACCCAGATATTCGATGTGAATAACAGCACATGTATCATAAAGCAAATTAAGAAAAAGGGGATGGAATGAGCAAGATTTCGACATGGTTTCCTATACCATACACATATGTCATCATATAACGTTCCGATGTATTTAACAAAGCTCCATTTTTTTTGAAAGGCTGTGAATATTTTTTAACGAAAATCAAATAAAAGAATTATGAAAAAACAAGGCAATAAAAATGTTGATATAACGTACAAGAAGAGAAATATGCTTAATCTGGTTTTCATTAAAACTTATTTCTGCGAAAAATTTTTCATTTTGTGAAACGAAACAAATATAAGTCAAAATTCAAAGCCATTAAAAACTAAAAAAATCTCTTCAAATAATTGACTTGAATAACTCTGTTCAGAAGTCATAAACATCTTAGTATAAAACAATGTTTTTATGTAAGTTCACTTAATTTTTTAAAAAAAGAAAACTGCTGAATCTGTTGGGAAAATTATCAAAAAAAAACGATCTTTTTATCACGAAGTCTATTAGAAAAACATTTTTCTTTCATCTACTGTATTTATCTTCAGCTCCGATGATTAAGTTAATGGTGCTTCTCTATCTGGAAATCTACACTATCTGGAAAAACTAGCATATGAACATCCAAAGCAAGGTGAGGATATACAAGACCTGTGTTCACCCCATACTGACATATAGTATAGAGTCGAGAGCCGACACTGTCAGAACCAAAAATCTCCTTCAAACCAGCGAAATGAAGGTACTCAGGAGTATCGCTGGCAAAACCCTTCGTGACAGAGTACGAAACACAGAAATCCGAAGAACGTGCGGAGTTGAAGATATTGTCAGATGGGGACGACAGAGAAGAAGATTCTGAAACGAACACGTATCCAAAATGGTAGAACCAAGAGCCGTGAGAATGGTCAGGGACAGTATCCCCCAAGCGAGCAGACCTCCAGGACGACCTCCCAAAAGAATGAAAGACAGCTGGCAGTCGACGTCACAAGAGGCAAACAATGATGCAGGACCATAACAGCCCAACAGATCTAAAATAATAAGAAGAAGATGCTTCTCCACTTTCCTAAACTACAATAAAGTATTGTGTTATGGATAAATCTGACTATTGGATACGTATTTATCTTCTAAATAAATATTCCATTATTTAGTAGCGAACACATTTTACACAATTTTATATTGTACTCTGGTTAGGACTTAATATACTTGGTGGAATGGCTCGAAGGACCAAAAAATGGTCGGGCAAACGCCGCACCATTAAACGATGGGAAAAGAAAATTGTACTTACAGGGTTACTGGATGTGCAGGGGATCATGTGCGTTTCGTTCGGGCTGAAAGGTTGACGTAGGTACTTCACGGTGAACACAACACTTATTTTAACACAATGTTTGGGCTGATCCTGGTAGCACTGGGTACTAGCCAACATATACTTAATTTTAACTGTACGTAACACATGCGTTGGTAATGAGTATATAAATATACAAATTGGAGCAACGTGAGAATCCGTAACCTCAAAATTGCACCTTTCACCATCAACAATAACAATCTGACGTTCCATCCGCTATCTTCAGTCTTCCATCCGCGCCGCGCTCACGTTCTCCCCACTCCCCGCCGCGCCCACACTGCCTGAGCTGATTTTAACGTCACAACATTTTGGCGTGAACAATACTCGTACTTGTTAGGACCAAACATACTGATTAGGAGTCAATTTGAATACAACTCCAGTTTCTGGACTCCTCATTGTATTGCTTTACAGTTTTGTTGTACACAGTATAACCTGATAGGTCAACGCCATGTGACAATCTCTTCCAAGGAATCAGATATAAGTTTAATATGCCTAAAGACAGAATCTGACTGGAACTCTTTTGAAAATAATCTGAGTTACACCAGGAAGTTCTTGTTAACTCTTCCATCATCTGAGAAAATACTACCCAAATAGCATAATTCTTTTTAACTCTTCCATCATGTGAGAAAATACTACCCAAATAGCATAATTCTTTTTAACTCTTCCATCATCTGAGAAAATACTACCCAAATAGCATAACTCTTGTTAACACTTCCATCATTTGAGAAAATACTACCTAAATAGCATAATTCTTGTTAACACTTCCATCATCTTAGAAAATACTACCCAAATAGCATAATTCTTGTAAACTATTCCATCATCTGAGAAAATACTACCCAAATAGCATAATTCTTATTAACTCTTCCATCATCAGAGAAAATACTACCCAAATAGCATAATTCTTGTAAACTCTTCCATCATCTGAGAAAATACTACCCAAATAGCATAATTCTTGTTAACACTTCCATCATCTTAGAAAATACTACCCAAATAGCATAATTCTTGTTAACACTTCCATCATCTTAGAAAATACTACCCAAATAGCATAATTCTTGCAAACTCTTCCATCATCTGAGAAAATACTACCCAAGTAGCATAATTCTTGTTAATTCTTCCATCATCTGAGAAAATACTACCCAAATAGCATAATTCTTGTTAACACTTCCATCATCTGAGAAAATACTACCCAAATAGCATAATTCTTGTTAATACTTCCATCATCTTAGAAAATACTACCCAAATAGCATAATTCTTGTAAACTCTTCCATCACCTGAGAAAATACTACCCAAATAGCATAATTCTTGTTAATACTTCCATCATCTGAGAAAATACTACCCAAATAGCATAATTCTCCAACTTACTTCAATTTTTCATTTATCACTTAATAAAATATAAATTACAAACTCGAACTAAATGTTACATTTTTAAGGTTGAACAAAGTAATAATTGGTTTTCAGGGTAATATAAAGAAATCAATTGAAATGTCTTCACAGACTTGTCTATTTGAGTCAAGTGACCCGAACTGGTTCAACAAGTCCTGAATCACGGGACAAAGAGGTTGCAAGCTCCAGAGGGCATTACGAAATTCAGACAACAGGAAAATAGTAGGGGAAGAGACGGCACGATCAGGGAGAGTCATCATAGAAAACCTTATACAATTTCAAGTATAAAATTAATTAAAATTTTATCGTGATTATTACATTGTGACATATTTTTCACCTCTTCTACGTCCATTCTACGTACACTTTCTCTTTTAATATTTCCTTCTTAAAAAATATCATACATTTAATCCAACTATATATAGCCGGTCTGATGTATTGGGTGTTAACATAAATTGTGTCCGTTTTTTTTTTTCAATTTAAAAATGAGCATCAAAACTACAACAAATTGATCAAAATTATACGTCATTCGAAAGAAAATTTTCTGTTCTACAAGATATTGTGTTTGCTTTTACGTTACATATATTATTTTAATGATTACAAGCCTTCAAAATGGAATGTCAAGTAGACGAAAGTAAGCATTTTCGACACCTCCTTCTGTTCACGTTCAATCGAGGGAATAAAGCTGACAAAGCTACTCGCGATATTTGCGAAGTATAAGGTGAAGATGCTACGAATGAAAGGACAGCTCGTCGATGGTTTTTGCTTTTCAAAGACGATAATTTCGATCTGAAAGATATTGAGCGTTCCGGACGACCAGTGGACATTGATGAGGACCGCTTAAACCATATTATTCATGAAGATCCCCTTCTTCTACTTTTTTTCTGACTACAATTTTGTACCTTTATCATCGAATTCATTATACCAACTAGCGCACAAAAGTCGTCAGTCAGAGTCAGAAGCGACAATGATTTATTTTTAATAGAATTTGTCAAAAATATTCATGTGTTTTTTTTTATTTGCTGCTAATATTCCCTCATTAGTGTTGAGTGGATTACCCACATTTTTTTTGTTTGTTGCTAATCTACCCTCATTAGTATCGGGTGAATTACCCACAATTTTTATTTATTGCTAATCTACCCTCATAAGTATCGGGTGGATTACCCACAATTTTTATTTATTGCTAATCTACCCTCATAAGTATCGGGTGGATTACCCACAATTTGTATTTGTTGCTAATCTATCCTCATTAGTATGAGGTGGATTACCCATATTTATGTGTTGCTAATCTAACCTCATCAGTGTCGGGTGGAGTACCCACATTTTTTATTTGTTGCTAATCTACCTTCATTAGTGTTGGGTGGATTACCCACAATTTTTATTTATTGCTAATCTACCCTCATAAGTATCGGGTGGATTACCCACAATTTGTATTTGTTGCTAAACTATCCTCATTAGTATGAGGTGGATTACCCACATTTTTTATGTGTTGCTAATCTAACCTCATCAGTGTCGGGTAGAGTACCCACATTTTTTTATTTGTTGCTAATCTACCTTCATTAGTATCGGGTGGATTACCCACAATTTTTATTTGTTGCTAATCTACCCTTATTAGTGTTGGGTGGATTAGGCACATTTTGTTATTTGTTGCTAATCTACCCTCATTAGTGTTGGGTGGATAACGCACATTCTTTTATTCGTTGCTAATCTACCCTCATTAGTGTCGAATGGATAACCCACATTTTTTATTTGTTGCTAATCTACACTCATTAGTGTCGGGTGGATTACCCACATTTTTTTATTTGTTGCTAATCTATCCTCATGGGTGTCTAGCGAATGACCCACAATTTAGAAAAAATATATATAGGTGGCATGTGCATCTTTCGAAAACATTTCAAAATTACCGTTTTTGGGACGTATTATCAAAATGTATGATTGTGTTTGAATAACACTCGTACACTACACTTCACCTGGAATCTCAGAATGTGTTGCTATCTCATTTTGTAAGATCTTCAAAGGTATATTTTTATTTCGTCTATCCTTGGTAAGCTTCCCAAGAATTTCTGACTAAATATGTTTTTTTTTCCAGACATTTGCAGATGCGTGAATGAAAAATTTTCGAGAACCTCATATCCTTCAGAACTACAAATCTTTGGGCCAATTGTAAATATTACTCCTGCAGAAGTAGGGTTGGCCATATGTCAAATGAAAACAGAAAAATCAGTAGGACCAGACAATATACCAACTGAATTTTGGAAAGAATGTGGTTAATGGGGACAGAATTGGCTGTGTAAGCTCTTTAATAAAATATTGGCCGGAGCCCCAATGCCAGATGAATTCCGAAGAAGTTTTCTCCTTCCCTTCTACAAAAACAAAGGAGACTCCAGGAAATGCGACAACTATAGAGGCATCAAGCTAATATCCCACACTATGAAAATCTATGAGCGAATTGTAAACTCGAGAATCAGGAATTTGGTGGAAATACATGACAACCAGTGTGGCTTCGTATCGGGAAAGTCAACAGTAGACGCCATTCAAACCGTTAGACTCCTTGTCGAAAAACACCGTGATGCCAAGAAAGATCTTCATATGGTCTTCATCGATCTTGAAAAGACATTTGACAGGGTCCCTAGAAGCCCAATTTGGGCAGCACTTAGAGCCCACAGTGTACCAGAGAAGTATGTACTTGCCATCCAGGACATGTACGATAACATGAAAACGCAAGTGAGGTGCACTTCGGGAACTTCACCAGAATTTCCTGTAAAGGTGGAGGTACATCAAGGATCGGTACTCACTCCGCTACTGTTCATCTTAGTCATGGACTATTTAACTAACCAGGAAATTAACAGTCTCCTAAAGATCCTACTATTTGCAGACGATATCGTATTAATAAGTGAAAACACGAAGACCTGCAAAATAGTCTGAAAAGGTGGAGAAGAATCTTGGAGGACAATGGATTGAGACTGAGCGGAAAGAAAACAGAGTATCTGTACCTACCATTCGAGAACACAAATGCTGTCACTCCCGTAATGCAAATGGATGGAGACACATTATCAAATTGTGACTCCTTTAAGTATCTTGGGTCACTCATCCATAGCAATGGAGGATGTGCAGCAGATGTAATACATAGAATTAGTGTGGGATGGATGAAGTTTAGATCAATGACGGGAGATCTATGTGATCCGAAAATGCCAGTAAAGTTAAAAGGAAAAGTATACCAAACGATTGTCAGACCCGCACTCCTCTATGGCTCCGAATGCTGACGATGTATACCTCTTACTCTAGGCAACTAGAAACTGCTGAAATGCGCATGCTAAGATGGTCAGCAGGTGTGCCCCTAAGAGAGAAAATAAGAAGCTCACGCATTTGTGGAAGCCTGGGTGTTACAGACATCAACAGCGAAATGGAGGAGAGGCGATTGAGATGGTATAGGCACGTTGGACGCAGAGCACCCGATCACATTGTGAACCAGGCAATCTCCATGGATCTTCCTCGAATAACAACCAGAGGAAGACCAAATAATTCATGGGTGGTGCAAAGAGATAACCTGATGCAGAGGCACGGCCTGGGGGACGTAGTCCGGGACAGAAGATCATACAACATGAGGACGAGGAGAGCTGACCCCAACAGTCTTCGCAGACAATGAGTTGGGATGGATCCAGGGAGAGAGATTTGCAGATGCGTGAAAGTACTCAAATCTAATGTATATATTATATAATATATGTTATCCATTTCTAAAAATCTACACAAAGCTATTTTGTATTGTTATATTTAAAATTGGTAAATAATTGTAAGCCCTGTACAGTAAAGTATACTCGTACACTAGACCGGCGCTACTCCTACTTTCAAACATCTCTTTTGTAGTTTCAATCTGACCTCACATGGAGTGGATTCACCTCGTTCTCGATTACGCCTCTCATCAGCTCCTCTCTACTCTTCTCATCCTACAATACATCTTCCTATCTCCGTACCTGGGACTAGATAGATAAGTGGGCCCTTCACTAGAACTTCATCTCGAAAATGTATAAGATCAAAGAAACACAGCTGAATTGGGAATGAGTTTCAAAGGAAGTTATTTTTAAAGCATTTGCATCCAAAGCCAAATTCAGTTATAACATATAAAGTAAATTAGTTATTACTTTTTCGAAATCTGCCAATTTTTTTTGTGGAATATTTTAACATCTAATATTTATCACTTTGTTATTCTAATCATTCCATTGTATTGTATTACACTTTCATTGTATACAGTACAACCTGGCGGACTTATTTTCATGTGGCAATCTTTTCCAATTAACCAGAAATATGTTAAAATGACCTTAACACTTGCCGTACGGTGATGGATAGCGAGTGATCATGACTTATATTTTATTTAATTTCTCGAAATATACTGCTTGCAGGGTCTTCATACTTTATGTATTCCTCATCGAAACCTCTATGATTTGAATGATGTCATTAGGAAACAAAACATTCATAGTTAATTCAACAGAAATTAATGATTTTAAATCGCGAATTGACGAAATGTCAAACACTCATTCTTTTTTGACAGTTCGTACGTTATAGCGCCCGTTCCAGGGGTCGTCACCAGTTTTATAATCCTGATTGTTATTTTTTATTTTTATCTGGTATGTTTTTTCTATTATCCTTTTTTATCTGGTATGTTATATTGTACCATTACTCTTTTTATAATAAATGTACATTTTATTTATTATTTCATTTTCAAAAATATAATAATTGAGATGGCGGGAAATATCGACGGCGATGATAGCGATTTGGAATTTAAGGCGACAGGCAATATATCAGAATCAGAAGATTTTGTCGAGGTACAGGATGAAGTATATTCTGATTTGGAGACGAGTGAAGAAGACGAAGAAATATTATTTACATCAAAACATGGATTCGAATGGAGTTCATTACGAGTACTACCTCAATCTTCGAGGCATCGGTCGGGTATCAAATATTCTAATCGAAGATTCTGGACTGAGAAATTCAAGTATAAATGTACATTCCATAAAAGATATGTGTTGTCTGTTTGTAAATGAAGAGGTGGTAAAAGTGATGTTTAAGAAACAAATCGTCATTTAAATCGAATTCATTCAGAAAAGAACCAACCAATATCAAAAGACGAGTTATATGAATTCATTGGAATATTGCTCGCACCTGGCAGAAATCGAACACGAAAGCTATCTTTGAGTGAATTGTGGATAAGTGAAAGTCCCTTTTGCCAGTCATTTTTCACAACAGCTCTGTCTCGAGATAGATTCATCTATATTTACAGTCATATTCGTTTTGATGATAAAGAAACCCGAGAAGAGAGATATCAGGGTTTTTTCAGATAAATTAGAACCAATTAAGTGGATTTCAAAAATGTTTATGGATATGTGCAAAAGCAATTATTCTCCATCTTCGAATATAACTGTAGATGAACGTTTGCCAAACTTTAGAGAGAATTGTTCATTTCGCGTGTACATGAAGTCTAAACTTGGTAAATATGGCATCAACATCTGGGTTGCTGCCGACTGCGGCGGCATATGACGCATAACAAATTTACAGGCTTATTCTGGTATGATAAATAATCGTAGAGAGAGATAAATCAAGGTAATTGAGTAGTTATAGAAATGGTTCAACCGCAGTATGGCACGAACAGGAGGATAACCACAGGTATTTTTATTACCTCCATCAAATTAGCCGATAATCTTTTATTAAAAGGTTTAACTCTAACTGGCACGCTTCGAAAAAATAAAAGAGTAATCTCACTTGAATTTATACCGTCTAGAGAGAAAACAATCCATAGTAGCTGAAAATAAAATACTTGTTTCGTGTGTACCACAAAAAATAAAGCAGTATTATTATTATCCACTCAATTCAATGATGCAGAAATTGATTATTCAGAAAAACAAAAGCCACTATAGTAATTATACATCATTATAATAATACGAAAATTGGAGTAGATACGGGAGACTAAATTACTTGAGAGTACTCTTGCTCAAGGTCAACGAGAAGATGGCCTTTCCGTCTTTTTATGGAAATTATAGATATGGCTGCATTGAATGCATACCTCTTATGGATAGACAAATATCCAGAGTGGAAACAAAATAATTAATACCACCGAAAACATTTCACAAGAGAGTTAAGTTTGGAATTGGCAATGCCCAATATCTTAAAAAGGAAAAATAGCAACAACAAGATGCTTTTAATACAGTTTTAACATATTGTGGCGAGTCAATATCCGAAACATTAGTAAATAATACCCTGTTGGCACCCCGTGAGGTCCTCAAAAGAGGAAGTTGTGGGTTTTATTAAAAACATTCGAGAAAAAAAACCAGGCTATTCTGCAATATTTGTCAAACACCTGCGTGTTTAGTACGTAGAATATAGTAAAAAAAAAAGTGGTTTCATGCCCCAATTGCGATAACTTTCTCCACAGGATTAAACTTTGATTATATGATATGTTTGTCCTATTTTCAAATTTTCTGTAGTGTTTATATTTTCCAAATTGCATATATTTTATTGATTTGAATTTCGTGTTTGTTTATATATAATTTTGAATTTCGTGTTTGTTTATACTATATAAATTTCTCGCCCTAAAACCTTGATTTTTGAATTTATATATTCATTTTATATTTTGTTTATATGTTATCTTTTGTCTTTATTCGAATTATGGTTTAATTGCCAAAAAAATACAGGCTACATTTTATTGTATAATTTTATGAAAAAAAATTAAAAGGCTGGAAATCTCTTATCACGCATGCGCATTCTGAATGTTGCGCAGACCGAACGACGCAGCGTAAAAATAATATTCTTATAGAAATGCCTTTCTGTTTTAGCTCTTATTTTATCATTTCTTACCTTTTTTTTATATTATTCGACATTTTATTACATAATAAAATGATGTTTATAGCTAATAACAAAAAATAACCTAGCAGATTTTGCATAATTTTAATTTGAAACATACATGTTTAGTGTACCCTCAGTGTCCAACGCCGTTACTGGCGTAATTTTTTAGCACAGTAAGGGAAGTGTTAAAAGGTTGGAGACCTCTTTTCAGTCATGCGCATTCTGAACGTTGCGCAGACCGAACGACGCAGTGGGAAAATTATATTCGTATAGAAATGTCACTTCTCTGTTTCAACTATTATTTTATCATTTCTTACACTTATTTTATATTATTCGACATTTTATTACACAATAAAATGATGTTTATAGCTAATTAAAAACAAACTAATAGATTTTGCATAATTTTATTTTAAAACATACATTTTTAGTGTACCCTCAGTGTCCAACACCGTAACTGGCGTAATTTTTTAGCACAGTTAGGGAAGTGTTAAGTGAAAAACAGAAGATAATCCGTTTTAAAAAAATCTGTGTTCCAGCGGGATTCGAACCCGCAACCTCCGGGTTCGGAGAAAGGCGTCTTACTAACTAGATCACGGAGGTCATCTTACATCACGTCTTTACATATCTAATTCTACGTAAATCATGCATCACGTCTTTCTACCTCATTATTTTGATTTTTTCTTCTGGCTGAATGATCTCGGTATGTGATCGCATAGGTTAGACTGGTGTCATGTTTCATCCAAATTGTATGAGGTATATTTACCCATTGATAAATAATGAAGTACACTTTTTCTTTTTTAAAACCTTTTTAATATTTTCTTAGGTCTTTGTGTCACGGGGATAACTTTAATCAGTGGAATAACCAAGGAAATATATTTAATTACTTAGCTTTCTGATTTATCAATAATATAACTGGTGAATTTATGCACAGCTTAAAGCGAAAGAGGTAAAACAAACTGTTTTACTATCTTTTTTTTCATCGAGTGCTCCATTTTGTGGTGAGCTGCGGCCTGTCTAGAGATGCGCTGGTGTACTGAACCGGAGGAATAATCCGCAATAATTAAATTATATATTCGCAAACATTTCTTCCAAAAATATTAAATATTTGTATACATTAAATATGTGCAAGAATACTGACAAATAGTACGAGTTTTTTTTATTTAAGTGAAAATTCAAAAAAAATCTTCAAAAATATTCCGTTCAAATTGACCGGCCAAGTTTGCCAACACTACCGGAGCGATCTCCAATACGCACAGGACGGAAACGCGAATCCATATAGGGCATACAGAGACGTACAGTAAACCGTGAGACAGCCATGTTTCACATTTACGCAGCGACTCGAGGTGCGTTGGTGCTCACAGCACCAGCGCACCACGGGACTGGCCGCCGCTGGTCGTGGTCCTCTGACATGTTTGAAACTTGGTGCACCCCCTGTCTCCATCCCTTTAGGTCTTGGGGCATGTTGAATGCAGCGTTCAAATAATTATATTTAAAAACGTCCCAGTTTGGTAAGAGTTCATCTGTTTATACTTTTTCTACACACTAGACACGTGGAATTGTTGTTACCTATTCGTATACTGAGTTGTATTGGTAACACGTGCGATAACCAACTAAGAGTTGTTTCAATGGGGCTGAAGACAACATTGCATCTCGGTAACAAGTTTCATGTCAAATGACCTTTATGAAAGAAAGATTTAAAAAACACGATATTGAGTTTAAACTGTATTCAGTGTTATACAATAGAAAAAAAATGGACAAGTCAAACATTACAATAAAATTTGGCAAGTCGAACATTACAACAAAACAAATCCATACAGTTCAATCAATTCATTCCGGAAAGAACACCTTTTTCACTTTATTCGTATAAGTAGCTAAAGTAATATAAAAATCCATACAATGCACATATAGATTACCCAATATGTGCATTTTTGCTACGAAAACGTTTAACAAATAATTAGATGAAACCACTTCATTATGGAACAAAACATTTAGTCATTATGGAACAAAACATTTAGTCACTATGGAACAAAACGTCTAGCATGACAAATCGAGTTAGTTCCGGACTATTGAAATGCGAGTTGAGAATCTTAAGCAATGTTGTGAAACAATATGTCCGGTATTCAATAAATACGAATGAATAAAGGTATAAAAATATAATGAAATGTTTTGCTACAAAAAACAAGGTTAATGGAACACTTTGTATTGTTTTTGCCACTCTAAATCAATTGCACAGTTTTAGTGCTAGTTTTAATCGTGGTGTATGAAAGCGAAGCCTGGGCCTTGGATAAATGTAGTAAAAATATCCTGAATTATTTAGAAAGCTACCCCTCTCCCCCGCAGTTTGTTAGGTGATTTTATGAAATATTTATTTTGTTTGCGAAAAAAACGTCTTGTTTTTTTTTCTTCTTTTTAAGTACTTTTGGTGATGGGTAATAAATCTCTGTGACAATTTCATTTAATTCTACTATGTATTCTGTTATTTTTGAAAAGAAAAAAAGGTTGAGAGGCAAAAGGCATTGAAAGACATTGATAAGATCTTAAACTCAACAGTTTATAAATTGCTTTTCACAGACCAAACCGTTATTTGATGCAGCTGATGGATTACTCGAATTCATTCATCTATAGAAAGCGACGTGAAGGTGTTTACCTTAGTAAACAAGGAATTTTTAATATAAAATAACGTTTTATTATCCATCACGACATAGAAAATATCTGAGGCATTTAATATTACAGTGTAAATATTTTGGAGCCTGTCAAATTGAGGGCTGGATTGAGAATTTGCTCAATAGAGGAGCCAGCCTTAGGGTCTGGTGGGGCACCCTACACCCGCATCAATCTTGCTGACAGAGCCTTAGTCAGGGCCCAACGCACCCCCTATCTGACTTATTTCCACTCTGACTGTAAGCCAATTTATTAATTACTCAGCGCGTATATGACCTACAACGGTTTAGATTAAATGGGAAGGAAGTGATGAAGTATGATTAGGCTTTTTGCAAACTTTAATAATAATAATAATAAGAATTAAAGGACCATTTATACAGCATCATTCAGCGAAAAAACTCTCCTTAAGGTTGCTCCAGCTCAGGACTATTACAAACTAAATGGATATACGTTGAATATAAGAATTGGAAGGTACTGGGTATTGTGGCTATTTTTTGTGTCTGAGTTGGTTTAGGAAAAACGTATTTGGTAAGAAAACCGCAGAAAACGCACAAAGGGAAGATATCTTTATAAATATTCCGGTTTGTCACAGCAATACATTTGACTTTAGGTGTAGGGTAGTGTATGTGTTAAAAACCAATCGAACGTAATTTTGTTTAATCGACATATATTTTACATCTAAATACATTTGAGTGAAAAAGAATTCATGAATTTACGCGGTTTCCATTCACATGAACGCAGTTTATTACGTTTTAAATTTAAAATGCTTAAAAGTGATTTCAATTAAGTAAAAATTTTGAATTCTTATCAATTTTTTCAAATACAACAGTAAAAATAATAACAGTTACAAAAAAATCGTCAATTAATAATGATTTTGAAAGCTGTAATCAACCCTTTATAGGGCAAGTTTTTATTTTTGAGATTTTGTTGAATAAATCATTATTATGTGTATCAAATCAAATTTATTTCTTCGAAAATGTGTTTCGAAAATATTTTTTTTTTAAATGAGGCGGTCACATATGAGAGCTGTGCCCATTTCAGGGGTCATGTCAGTGGGAGCAAAAGTGACCAATGAATGTTTAGGTAATAATATCTAAGTTTTGGTTGTGTTAGGGAATACAATTCTTATATGAGACAAAATGAACGGCGATTTACTTATAATACCTATTTACATATTTGACAATAAATTGACCGGATGTTTAGATCGTTGCTACTGAACATGCAGCTAACTTCACGACGATCCGTCTTTAATAAGACCTCTGCCCGTCCACTGCATTTGCCAATATGAAATTTGTGTAACTTAAAAACGTTTCATAAAGAAAAGGAATCCTTATAAGTATAACCATAAGGGTGGTCGCATATGCGACCGATTTCAGCTTATACCCGTTAAAGGGTTGAAGTTGAAGTTCTGCGTTTTTTTTTCTTCGTTTAAACAAATCGTGTAGCTCTCATCAACATCTTTGTTTTACCACAAGAGTTAGCAGTAACCATTTATTAAGACTTGTAAAAAGTAACTAAGATTCTTTTTTTAAATTAACCAAACTGCCATTGAATAAAATATCGGGAAATATGTAAAAGATCACTATTTTTACACAATATTCAATGACTTCAATAACTCTATTTTCATTAATTCGCAGTTTTTTTTCTGAAACCAAATAACCGCGTAAATGAAAATTACCATTTCGTGAAATCTTTCTCAAACTACGTATACCTCGAATAAATGGCGTGCAAGAAAGTGGTGGACCAAGATTATAATGAAAGGATTAAGTTGGAAAAATTATATTATATATTATAAAAGCCGAAGTAAGGAACTGACATTTAGATAATAACGGTTTGAACTTCATAATATTATTATTTTGTTGTGAATTTTAAACCAAGTGGGATTATTAGCTTCTCTCTTAAATGTTGTATCTGCTATTTATCTTGAGATATACGAGTATATGTGATTTCGGAATGTATTTAAATATGTACATACTATGTTGTTATCAATAAAACTATTTATTTGTAATTTATTTATTTACAATGAAGTAATTATTTTCATCTAACCAGAAGATGTAACAAAATCTTTTGTAAACACCAGTCTGGAATTTTTCTTTCACATGCAAAACTGGAAATATCAGTTTCAAAGAAAACGTCCTAATCTAATTTCTTCAGCACGGGTCCGAGAAAGTATCACATTTTATTAGTCTTCCCCCTCCCCCTTACCTTTCTCTATATTGACAAAGACATAGCCACACTCTCTATACCCCACCACACAGGTTTTGGCGCCAATTCTAAAAAAAATCTACCGGCGCCGTAATATGCCGCCATTGACAAACAGTGATGGCTCGCACTGAATTTTGTTTCAATAGATATATTTTAAATAAAACATTTTATCTACGAGTATATCGACGCCACCATCATAGCCGAATCAGAGGAAGACCTGTAACAAATGTTACATCGATTCCACACTGCTTCCAAAAAATACAACATGTCTATCTCCATCAGCAAGACTAAATGCATGACTCTAGCTAGAGAGCAAGTTCGATTCAGTGTGGCGATCGACGACACACCGATTGAACAAGTAACAAAATTTAAATACTTGGGGGCTAGCATAATGTGCAATAATGACCTCTATGGCGAAGTGCTTGAACAATCACAAAAGGCCGCAGCTATTTCCGGATGTTTAAAGAACATTATTTGAAAAAAACAAGCATATGAACATCCAAAGCAAGGTGAGGATATACAAGACCTGTGTCCGCTCCATAATGACATACAGCATAGAGTCCAGAGCCGACACTGTCAGAACCAAAAATCTCCTTCGAACCAGCGAAATGAAGGTACTCAGGAGTATCGCTGGCAAAACCCTTCGTGATAGAGTACGAAACACAGAAATCCGAAGGACGTGCGAAGTTGAAGATATTGTCAGATGGGGACGACAGAGAAGAAGGCTCTGGAACGAACACGCATCCACAATGGCGGAACCAAGAGCCGTAAGAATGGCCAGGGACAGTATCCCCCAAGCAAGCAGACCTCCAGGACGACCTCCCAAAAGATGGAAAGACAGCTGGCAGTCGACGTCACAAGAGGCAAACAATGATGCAGGACTATAACAGGCCAACAGGCCTAAAATAAGATGAAGAAGAAGAAGATCTATATCGAGATAGAGAAAATGCGATATAATTTTATTTATTTAGCACTTTATTGTAGAACACTATGGAGAGCGTGTTGCCAGATGGCAATTTATTTCAACCAACTAGACAAAAGTAAATAATGGAAGTTGCGTGGCTGAAAAAAAATCCCTTTTTCAAAATTCATGAAAAATATACAAATTAAAAATGAAATGAAAATATCACCAATCAAGGGAAAATGATGGGATGCTGGACATCAGGAATTAAACACGTTGTATTACTGACAGGAAATTCCGATTTTCTTTCAGTCGTTCTTTTAAACATGCCAATGACTGGGAGAATTTAACATTAGATTGTTATTAGAGTCTCACTGCATGGACAATAAAAGACGTCGAAGTGGAAAATAAAACAAAAAAGTGGGGAACTGAAAAAGCCTAAACAAGGAGAATGGGGAATAGGAAATGCCCAAAAAAAGGATAGCAAGGATCTGGAAAGGCCTAAAAAATAAAGTGCGGGGAACTTAATATAACGGTATAACCCTATCGGTTTTCATCCTATCATCAGGGGAGCACAAACAATTTATTTTAGTTTATTTCAACAGTCAAATTATCTTTTTGATATTAAAGATAAACAATGATATACAACAACAAAAAACCCTTATAAGTCGAACAACACCATACAACGAATTTTAATATTATAATTCAATCAATTCATCCAGGCAAGAACAACTTTATCTTAGTTCTCTTGATAGAATTCAAAACTTTACGAAAATCCATACAATGCCCATACTGATTACCCAATATGTGTAGTAGTGTTATGTAACAGTTACAAATATTATAATTTGCAATCACTTCACTAAGAACAAAAATATTTTGCCGGGTGGGCTTACAAAGGAACGTGTAACATGACAAACTGAGTTAATTCAGAACTTTTGGGATGTGAGTTTTCTCCCTTCTATCTCACAACATTGTAACACTAATCAATTCCATTAAATGTAAATTTGAAGATGTAGAGTGCTAAAAAGCGTCACTAAATGAGATACTGTCACTGAATGTGAATGTTTCTTTCCCTTCTTAGACTTGTTTTGGATTAAAGTGACGTTTCGAGATCGAGGCACGATTGGCTGAGAGGAATGTTAGCTCACTCAGTGGCTGGCTGCCGCAATCGAATTGATCTTCAGTCAGAAATATATATCTTACGAGTAATCCTAATATGCTTCTCCAAGTAATCTTAATATGCTTCTCCAAGTAATCCTAATACGCTTCTCCAAGTAAACCGTAATACGCTTCTCTAAGTAATCCTAATACGCTTCTCCAAGTAATCCTAATACGCTTCTCCAATTAATTCTAATATGCTTCTCCAAGTAATCCTAATATGCTTCTCCAAGGATTTAACTTACAGAAAAGATTTTTTTATTTGACTAATTTGCTGCGCAGACTTAATCCAATAACAATGGGAATTTAATAATGAAATTAGTTATCATATTTAAAAAATACCAAAAGTTATTTAAAAACTTGGGTACTTTTTACGTCCCCAGTTTTTGAAATGTTTAAAAAAAACTGTTTTTGAAATGTCATATAAAATAGGTCAGTACTCTAAAAAGTCCAATTCAAGAGAGTTGCGTCTCTTCCAACAAGCATAACGTCCGTGGTCCGTTCTTGCGTATTCCATTAAGAACAGTTTCTGCCTCCGCAATCTAGTGCAATTGATAGGAACATTTAACGCTTATCTTTCTTATAATACCGAACAGCTCATAACTGTGATAACTTATACCAGGAGATGAAGAATTCTTCATATGCTCAAGGAATTACTTTCAAGCATGCCCAATAGAAAATGAATAGGAAAAGTCATTAGTAGATACCAAACTCACGCATATAGAGATACGAGTATCGTAGATATTTTTCTATACTATTTCACAATGAATGAGTTTTGTGTCCCCAGTTGACTCAAAATGCAAGCATTACTTTCTATGTTGATACAAATCAATTAATAAAATTGTGTTTTGAGCACTGTATGTATTTCAAATGACAAAGATTCTCGTCACAAACCCTCGAGTGTTGGAAGCTTATTTGCACTGAAGTTTTTTATGAGGACTAAATGTGATTGCTGTGGAACAAGGTACTCAGTCTGTATGGAGTAAAGGGATGGATTCTACAATTTTGGTGTACTTTAAGTTAAATAGATGCAAATCATTTGATTAGTAAGTAAGGCTACTCTTTTATACTATAAGTTGCGGGGTTACTCCCGCTCGCACCCATGTTTTAGAAATAGTTCACCGCCTGATTATTAATACAGCTATCTTTTTTTCATTGTGTTTAATTGGACAAGGCTTCTATACGATAATTTATTCACACAAGTTATTTTATATACAATGAAAATATAAGTCAATATAATATGTTTAATAAATAACAATGTGACATAAGTGTAAACAATAAAAGCATGTAGAAAGTTGAGGAATTCTCATATTTGGAAAGTATTTTTTCAGAAAATGTAAGAGAAAATAAGGATATTGTAAAGTGTGCAGCGATAAGAAACAAACTCAAAAGGGTACTTAAATATATATACTTGAACCAAATAATATCAAAATCTCCTTAGATTAAAGTGTTCAACAATATTTTGATGCATGGGAGTGAGACGTGAACGTGGAAAATAGCTTATAAGAGCTGTATAAATGCTGTAAAAATGTGTGCATTTAGAATACTACATAAGTTACAATATATAGCTGAATACACAGTTAATGGATTTGGGATGAATGTGCATTTATAGTTGATGTGTTTAACCCTTCTTTACGGTGCTAAAAATGAAACGCGCGCTCCGGTGTTGGGTAGTGAGTACGCGATCAAAAATTAGCGATTTTAAATCGGAAAAATAAGAACATTCATAGATAATCTCCTTAATTAATTATAATTGAAGTTAAAAATTATAATAATTGAGATTTATTTGCTGTAAATATTAAAAAACCATCTGGCAACGCTCACGGAACGGGCGTACGTCTAATCTATTTGCAAGTCCAGAAGATACTGCGGCACGGAGCGGTACCCCGGCGTGGCTTACGTTTGCGACGATTGAGACAATTGAGCTCCTCGCAATTCAGTAGAGTATGCAAGAGTGAGATGCGAATATAGTGTCGCGCTTCCCGCATACTCTTCACCTATCGTCAAGACACAAGGTCGAGGCACTCACAGCTTTTAAATGCGAATTTGTTTCCGATCTTCATAAAATGCTCACGATGTAGTCGATAAATTCTGATTATTATTAATATTATTTTTTAAATCAATGCGTAAATATATTATGGAGGAATACCTAAAATCTTAACCTTGTATTTATAATATTTATAGAGATATTGATGGTTATTAGAAGCAACGTGTAGAAGATACCCAACACAGGCAAGGAAAGGTTAATACTTAAAAAAGCACTATGAGATGGGTTGGGCAAGTGGAACGAATAAATGAAGAAAGACTTACAAACGAAATATAAAGAGCAAATATGAGAAGGAAGTAATAAGATGAAGCTAAAGAAAATTATGGTTAGATCAAATAGGGGATATTTTATAAGAAGAAAGAAAAAATTAGAGTCACGTAAATCGTAAAAGTGGTGTGGATTTAGACTAAATTAAGGATGTGTCTCTAGATAAGAATATCTGGCGATTGGTTTTCTTGTCTTCCCCGAAAGGGAGTTGGTATGATGGTATTTATGTAAGTAAGTAGTAATAAAATAGACCGAATCCCTTTAAATTCGTTTGAATGATTAAATCAATGTCTGTGATGTGCCATTTTGAACAACAGTGCGCCTTGGATCGAGGGGCAAAAGACGTCCTGTCTTTAATAGCCGCCACTGTCTCAAAGAAAACTTCCTACGGAAAGTCAAACATGTCACTTGATATCTGCTTGTCTTTTACAATTGGCAATACAATAAAGATAAAAGATTAAACGTTCGAAATATTTCTTTTGAAAAAATACAAAATAATCGTTTGTTTTTTATTTATCTTATTCGTTTTATCTTCACTTTATATATGGAATTTTTTATCATAACCAAACGATGAACCGGTCCCATGCACGGTTATGTTTTTTAATAACATTTATAAACTGTTGTGCAGTAAAACGATGATTGTATATAAAATATTCACGAATTTATATACTAAAGGGTATTTCAAATCGAGCGGTTTTTTTTAATTCAATTTTTTTTAAATTCTTAAATAAAACACAATTTGCTTTGATTTCAAAAGATTTTTAATTGGTCATTGAAGTACAGTGAAATCCCGTTTTTACGTGAATGGATACACGTTTTCCCGCTATTTGCGTTAAATTTTTACAATCCCGTTTTATCTAAATACATTTAGTATCCGCTTTTACGTTTTTATTTCCCACAATTTACGTTTGAAATATTTAAAATGCAAATCAATTTATAAACATATTTAATGAAATGTGCGACGATTTAAAATATTTTAAATGAATATTAGGTTGCTGAAATATGTTATTTCTATTTATAGACACGTGTTCACCTGCAGCGCTCATTGTCAAGGTAACACGAGTCGTGTAATACGATGCAATTGGCGGGAAATTTAGCGAATCAGAGGCAGGAAGACTGTATCTTTGGTCAATCTGTCCTTGTGTTTTAAATGTGTCGGTTGTGTACATACAATTTCAATTGTCAATTGTCGTGTATTTCGTGTGTCAATTTACATTTTTTTCATTTCTTTTAATTTTTCGTTGAATCCCTTCAAATAATATCTCAGCAAAGAAAAATATTATCGATTTAAGAGAAAAGGGAAATTCTCGAAAAAGTGAATAAACACGTTTGTTCACGTGTTTTGCTCGCGCGTGATTTAAGGATACCCATTACAACTTTGGCTACGATAATAATCGATTGAAAAAAGTGCGATGCAATGTGGTCCCATGGCGAAAAAACGCATGTACGAGTACATACGACCTTCAAAATACGATGAAATGGAAGAAATCTTTATAGAATGGTTTGTCAGCTCACGTTCCAGCAATATTCCAGTCAACGGTCTATTAATTCAAGATAAGGCCCTGCACATTGTGTCTCGATTAAATATCGAAGGATTTACTGCATCAAATGGCTGGATAGATCGTTTCAAGAAGAGGCACTTTGTGATGTATAGATCAGTTTGCGGGAAATCTCGAAGTGTTGATTTGAAAGAGATCGCTGAAGATTGGAAGCAGATGGATGTTCCTACTTTAATTGCAGACTATGCTCCACGAGATACTTTTAATGCTGATGAAACAGGACTGTTTTTCAATGTTCTTCCCTCAAAGACATTCGCATTTAAGGGTAAAACTTATCGTGGAGGGAAATTAAGTAAAAACAGGCTCAGTGTTCTTTTGATTGCCAATTTAGGTGGCAGTGAGAAGTTTCCCCGTTAGAATTGGAAAAGCACAAAACTCTCGGTGCTTCAAAAATATCAAGCCATTACAGACAAAACATGCTGTAAATAAAAAAGCATGGATGACTTCAAAATTCTTTGAAAACCAACTTTTAAGCTTAGATGCTTTTATGGGAGCTAAGAAAATAAAAATTATCTTATTCCTAGATGCCCTGCTCATCCAACAAACTTAACACTGAGGAATATAAAATTAGCCTTTTTCCCTCCAAACTATACTAGTAAACTGCAGCCATTGGATTTGGGAATAATCCGTGCTTTTAAACATTACTACCGCAAAAATCTGGTACAAATATTATTATCAAAATTAGAACGAGAAGATCCCAAAAATTTTAAGGTACCTATTTTAGATGCAATGCATTACCCTGTTAAGACATGGGGTGAAATTGAAGAAATAACGATCAAAAATTGTTTTCGAAAAGTTGAAATCGTTAAGGAACAATAAGACGAAATAGAATATACTAGCGATGAGAGCCTCGATACTAGCGGAGCCGGGCCAGAAACACTAGTTGAATATATTACGGCGCACAATGATATTGATGGCTGCGAACAAATTTCTACTGAAACTTGACAAAATTACATGGACCTCGACATTAACGTGATGAAATCTTAAGTTATGGATATCGATGATCTAGTGGACAGTCAGATCCAAGAAAACTTGTCCAACGAAGAATTATCTGGTGAAGAAGAGGTAAACTTAATCCATCCAATTCTAACAAAAGAAAATGCCATGAGGCATATTGAGGGCCTTAAAAGCTACTTTACTAGCATTGAAACCGTACAAGACGAAACTTTCTTATCGATTTATAAGATCGTTAGAGCTGTAAACCACCACAAAAATGTATACCTAACCGATTTGCGTGATTATCTAAATAAAAAATAATTTTCAATTTAATTTTTTTTTCTAGCCCCGAATCTACGTTTTCCCTCTAATTACGTTTTTTTTATCAGTCCCTTCAAAAACGTAAAAACGGGGTTTCACTGTATATTGTATGACATTTAAACATAAAAAACAATATCACAAAAGCAGCTTCACAGATGTCCACTCTTTTGTCAAAATTGTCGATGACATTTTGGCATAATTGCGGTTCAAATTAACCAACAACGCGAATAAGTTCACCCTTCAGCTTAGGAATTGATTAGGGGTCATTCTTATAGACCTGTTTTTTTCACACATCCCTAGAGAAAATAGTCCAACGGTGTCAGATCATATGATGTTGGTGGCCAATTAACATAACCGTTTTCGGAAATTAAAATACATAAAATAATTTAACACGTTGTTGTATTGTAAACGATCCCATTTTTATAAATGTTATACATTACACTTCTCTCAAATGTCACAAGACCTAGGCAAGTTCGCGACGTCATCTGTGTTTCATCCAAGAATAAAAAACCCGCTCAATTTCAAAGATCCCTGAAAGAACTCTGTCGATGCAGATCCCAAGGCTAGATACCCTTACTTTTCGGGTAAGGTTTCGGGTAACTACCTGCCTCGCGTTATGAAATGATTTTTTTATATTCACAAAATATTGGATATTTTGTAATGTGATATCTTTGTATGTCTCAATGTAACTTATAAGTGTTGTGTTGTGGATATTTAAAATAAATATTATAAAGCATCAGCAATATTTTCGACTGGCTTTCATCCCCGAAATGTTTCTTCTGTTGATGATATCATGAATTTTGACCTCAGTTGCATCTAAAGAAAACGGTTTACTCGTGAAACCTCTGAAACTTCTAAAATCACAACCAATGGTTGTGGGAAGTTGACGTCTCCAACTCCGAAGACCTTATGTTTTCCTTTTATTGAAATCAATAAATCTATAATTATTTCATGAAAAAATGTGGGAATCCTCGTCGATGAAAATTTAAGTTGGCGCATTCATGTCTCAGAGTTAAGCCGCGAGATCTTTGCTTGTCTGAATTATGTGTATAGGATGCGTAAATTTCTGCACGTTATGTGTCGAAAACTATCGGCTAAATGTTTAACATTTCGATTTCTTGATTATGGTGACGTATGTTATTTGGATGCCAACGAGGAGATGCTCAATAAGCTGGAGTGACCCCAAAACGTTTGTATCCGGTTCAAATTTAACCTAAGGAAATACGACTACGTGTCAGAGTTTCGGTACAGACTTTAGTGATTTAGGGCAGCAAAAACCATTTTAAATTCTTTCGATATTTACTTTGTGTTGTTTACAAACCCAATTCTTCTTCAGTTTTTCGTGAAAATGTTTCAAATTATTTCAGCATACGGAAGTTTGCTTCGATAAGGTGAGGAGAAACTTATTTGTATACCAATAAATTACACCACATTTTATACACCTTCATTTGCTGCTCACTTGGCGCGACTTTGGAAGAAACTTTCAAGATTTATCAGAAGTGTACCATTCTTATTTACATTTAAGAGAGAATTGAAAAAAATGCTACGTCACTAAAACAATACTTTCATCCGTATTTTCCTTTGATTCCTTCCCTTATCCTTGAACGAATTCCTCTCCTCAAATTCTACCATTATTGATGTAGATAACTCATTTAATTTTACTAAAATTGATGTACTTTCAAATTAATTTGCCTATTTTTTTCACAATATACGATCAATTTTGACCGTACATTGTATTGTAATTTAAGGGGAGACGCACCAATATGTTACCGCGTGGCCATAAACCAAAATAATAACAGCATATATGTATACATTTACAAAAAGGACGTTTAGAAAACATTCGTTATATATGCGTTCATTCGTTATATATGCCCAAACGATCTCACAATGCTCTACACCATCTTACTCAACACATCAGCCTTAAGTTCGCATTCATCCCTAATCACTTCATTCCGTATTCTGTCAAACATTGTCACTCCATGTACTCTTCTACACCTCCTCTCAATCTATTCGACTCCTCTCAGTATTTTTCCACGTCCACGTTTCACTTCCATACATCAAAGTAGGCACCCAAATATTATTTTGGACGATCATACAGGCAAAAACCTAGTTAACTGGGGAAACGACAAATGAAAGGCGACAAACCCAGATCCATTAACATAATGTACGTCCAAATTAAATTACCTGTTGTTTTTTCGCAAATGATGTATATTTTTTTGTCATGTGTAATAATAAATAAAAATAAAAATAATCTTATTCTGATTTTGATAGTGTCCGGTTCGAGTATATGATATATGTTTTAAAGCCCCGATGACTTTGCTACTTACCCCTACAAGTCATTCAATGTCCCTCTTAACTATTTCATTATCTGAGAAATATAACTCAGTCATTAAATGATTAAAAAAAAATATCATCCATCTTTCAGTGAAATTCCAGGAAAACTAACCGAATGTCAAAGAAATCGCTGAAAGCTACCCTATTCACATTTCTGAGGGAAAGTCTGGCAACTCATTGCTGCGATAGGAAGCCTGTGATTACTGTCGAGCCCTTTCAAGAAAGGCTTAAGAAAGGGTTTCGGGAAACCCTACAATTACGGGTTCGTAATATGTTATTTCAATTAAGGGGACTTTTTTGATATCTTAATTTTGGGTTATTAAGTCGAGACTTCTGGGAATAGAAGAAAGAGCTTTATTTATTATTCTGCTTTTCTATAAACCAGATTGGGCTTAATCTTAAGTTTAATAAACAATTATTAAGAAAATATGTAAAATTATGTAGAGTTTAGATAACCCTACGATATTTCTGGATGAAAATAGATAAATTTTTGGAAGAAAAAATACTTATTTTCTACAGTAATTTGGCGTACAATTGTATTTTGGTGTGAACTTCAATACTTGAAAGTTAAAAATGAAAGCTACTTTGCTATTACATGGTTGACATCTACCATGACCTGAAGATATAAACTGCAACGTTTTTGAGTCGGCGTCCTCGTCACTCAGTACAACCCTCCGAGAGACTTAATGCAACTGATAGGAAGAGCCGCGAAAGCCTCATATTTGAGTGCTACGCTAGTCATCAATTTGTCTGTTTTATATTTGTTTTTTTTGTATTGTTATAGTCAATTTGAATACAACTCGGATTAAGTTGCTTTAAACAAAAAATCAATGAAATGGAAGCAAAAATAGAGTATGTACATTTCTGAGTATATTTGTTTCCAGGTTTTAACATATTAAAACAATAAATATCCCGTAAAACTAAAAAGTTATTTATTGTTCCATTTTGTACTTCTAATCATATCAAACCCTGTTTTTATTATAATTTGTCAAAGTTTATTTTCGGTTTGGTGCAGGCTTATTTCCATAACATCACAAAATAATTAATTAAAATAAATACAACACTAAAAATAATAACTAAAGTAATAATGTATTCGTGCTTGACTCTTTAAGCCACATTTATTTGGTTATTTTTGTATTAAATTTATTAATTAACTTCAACCAATTTTCAATTAAAAAACGTTATCTATACATAAGTTGTGTCCGTTTTTTTTTTTTCAAATTTAAAAATGAGCACCAAAAGTAAAACAAACTGATAAAGGTTATACGTCATTCGAAAGAAAATTTTCTGCTCTACAAGATATTGTATAAAATAAGGAAATTTCGTAAAAATAAGAATTTTGCGTAAAAAAAACACGGAAACACGTAGAACAAATAATGATTCCGTTATGATTTTGTACATATATGTGTAAACTAAGCCGTCAATGGCAGTTTTTCGAGTGAAAAGTGTAAATTTTGCGTGTATTACTAACAAATGTTCTTACGTTGTTAGCGAATTTGGACATTTCATATCCTTACTAACGTAAATCATTTGTTTCACGATTTTGTCTTAATTCATTAATAATTCTAGCATTTTTGTTCGAAAATAGGTGTTTTCTTAGCCAAAATAGTACAAACTGAAAAATTTTGACCCAAAATAATGAAATTTTGCTAAATAAGAGGTTTGTGTTGAAAAACACTGGAACACGTAGAACAAATTCAAACAACAAACAAAAGCATCTTCATTGTACACTTCGCAAATATCGCGAGCAGCTTTGCCAGTTTTATTCCCTCGATCGAACGCGAACAGAAGGTGTCGAAAAAGCTCTATTTCGTCTACTTGACATTCCATTTTGAAGGCTTGTAATCAAATAAAATTATATATGTAACGTTAAACGAAACACAATATCTTGTAGAGCACAAAATTTTCTTACGAATGACATATAACCTTTACTATAATACTATATTTTGTTTTACTTTAAGTGCTCATTTTTAAATTAAAAAAAAACGGACATAACTTATGTTAACACCTAATATATAATACTATCTTACATACGTGTATAAAAAACTATCTAGAGCAGCATGCAACAGTTCACAAACATTCCTATGCGAAAGGCTGCAACAGAGAACAAGGTAAAGGGAACACTTAAGGCTTTATACACGTAAAACAATCGGGCTAAGTATATCAAAAGAAGAAAAAAATGAAAATACATAATAGTGTGTTAACTTGGAAGATGAAGGTAAAAGAGCAAGGAACACGACGTGATGATACGTATGTATCATATGTATGTAACAAGAATTTTGAGTCATAATGTACTTTTGCCACTTTTGTTTCTATTTGTATACATGTTTATCCGTTTTTATTACTTTGTTTTCTTAAAGATATATTCGTACTTTGAGGGTTGTTGGATTGTTATTTTCATTCAGAATTTATTTTGTATTTTTTGTAAAACTTGTATAATTTAAATTTGTTTATTTTTCAAGTCTGCGGCCGTAAAAACTAATAAATATAGTAGAACAATTAACTAACTGTAAATTTTTTTCAAGTAAAAATCTAAAAGAAAGGATAATAAAAACATTAGAAAATTAATACAAGGATAATTTAAGAAAAATAAAGACGCTTTAAGATGGTTTGGGCATCTGGAAAAAATGTCTGACCAAGAGAGCATACTAGACAGAAGTGCCAAGTGTACGTGGAATAGATAGACCGAGGAAAACCTGATTAGATGAATGAACCAGATTTTGATAGAAAGTAAAGTGATGAATATGAACCAAAGAAGATGGTGCATGACGAAATGAACCAAAGAAGATGGTGCATGACGAAATGAACCAAAGAAGATGGTGCATGACGAAATGAACCAATGAAGATGGTGCATGACGAAATGAAACAAAGAAGATGGTGCATGACAAAATGAACCAAAGAAGATGGTGCATGACGAAATGAACCAATGAAGATGGTGCATGACGAAATGAACCAAAGAAGATGGTGCATGACGAAATGAACCAAAGAATATGGTGCATGACGAAATGAACCAAAGAAGATGGTGCATGACGAAATGAACCAAAGAAGATGGTGCATGACGAAATGAACCAAAGAAGATGGTGCATGACGAAATGAACCAAAGAAGATGGTGCATGACGAAATGAACCAATGAAGATGGTGCATGACGAAATGTATGAATACGTAGGAGGCGAAAGTTATGTGCAATAATTTTGTAGATCTGTTCCCTCCACCTACCCTGCTGCAAGGGACACGGCGTGGTTATATGTATGTATGGTATGTATATATATATATATATATATATATATATATATATAATATATATATATATATATATATATATATAATATATATAATATATATATATATATATATATATATATATATATATATATATATATATATATATATATATATATATATATATATATATATATATATATATATATATATATATATATATATATATAATATATAAATATATATATATATATATATATAATATATATATATATATATATATATATATATATATATATATATATATATATATATATATATATATATATATATATATATATATATATATATATTATATATATATATATATATATATATATATATATATATATATATATATATATATATATATATATATATATATATATATATATATATATATATATATATATATATATATATATATATATATATATATATATATATATATATATATATATATATATATATATATATATATATATATATATATATATATATATATATATATATATATATATATATATATATATATATATATATATATATATATATATATATATATATATATATATATATATATATATATATATATATATATATGCCTCTTGGATACCATTGGATTATTTCGGATGTCCATCGGGAGTCTGACATTCTGGCTACATGTCCGGCCCATTGCCACTTCATTCTTTTGCACACCTTTATAACGTCTTCTACCTTTGTTATATTGCGAATCCAGGTGTTTCGTTTACGGTCTCTTTTAGTATATCCTAACATGCATCTCTCCATGCTCCTTTGTGCGGTCTGGAGCTTTTGCGTGTTCTTTACTGTGAGCGTCCATGTCTCGCAGCCATACGTAAGTACTGGAAGAATGCACTGGTTGTAGACCCTTCGCTTCAAGGATATTGGGAGATTACTTTTGAAGATGTTGTTCAAACGTCCAAATGAGCTCCACGCCAGTTTGGTCCTTCGTGCTATTTCCTCCGATATGCCACCTACAAAGGAAATAAGTTGGCCTAGATACACATATTCCTGGACAAGTTCTAGCGGTTTTCCATCCACGTTTAAG